>JAQFZE010005120.1:0-10573 GCA_034695245.1 Dicyrtomina saundersi | reverse complement strand
ATTCCATGAATATGCTAAGATGGAAAACGACAACGACAACGACAAACGAAATGACATTTTTCAATTTAAAAAAAAAATTGGTGTGTAGAAGAAAATGTATTCGTTTTATGTACACAACTTTTTATTTTTTTCATGTAAAATAATATATTTATAAAGAGAGAATTTCCACACATAATAAAAAGGAGAGTTATATGAAAAAAAAACCTGTCAACTCATTATCAAATTAGTTTGAGCTTCGTGTGTATTCATGTAAATCCAAATTTTAATTTTCTTTTTTAAAAACTTTCCTCTCTCTCTCTCTCGTTCTTGCTCTCTCTCTTTCACTCTGCATACATTTCTATTTCTTAAGGAAAAACCAGGGAAACTTGTGTATAGTTTTGAAAGTGGAAGTATGGAGCTGTTAAGAGGAAAATATGATGAAATATGTGAAAGTTAAGAAACCAATGTAATGGGATAAAAGATTGTGGAAAAGAATTTCGGTATTAATTCAATAAAGTTTGGTCATAAACTATTTCTGGGAAAAGTCTTTCCAAGACGCACCTAACCACTTTCGCATTAACATCACATATGCATATAGGTACATATTTACGTATTAATAAAACTATCTCCTCTATGTCTGCATATAGTTGTGGGCTCTCTCTCTCTCTGGAATCTGGAATGGCCTTGCCTTGGTCGGCTGCGTCTACAGATTTTTTTTTCTCGAGTCAAAAGTGATGCCGTGACGCTCTACGTTCTCGAAAGAATTCTGCATCCTTTGCAACTTCTTCCCATACTTTCCCACCAAAACTCTACTAAAAGACTAAAATATTTTTTATTTTTCATAGTTACAGATATAGACTTTGGTTATGCTTTAAAATTACTATTCTCGCTTATTTTCATGTTGTGTTTAATCATCTTTTTTGAGTTGAATTCAATTGCTGCCGAATTGCCAAATTGCTGGTCAAATAATTTGAAATCACACCAGAATTAGAAGTAGGTACAAATATGAAGGAATCAATACTAAAAGTTTACTTTTAGATTTTATGAAAATTATATGTACCTGCCTACTTACATATTGTTGCTATTATTATCCACGTAGTCTTATAATAGAATTTTTATACTCGCATAAACATGTAGGTACATACGTATACTAAGTCGGAATATTAAATAGTAAAAAATAATGTCTTTTTGCTCTTAAAATATTTCAAGGTTCAAAAATACTGAATGCTAAACGCTTCCAAAAATAAAGACACAGGCTTTTGAATTGAGAATCGAGACTATTCCATTCTATTCTGATCTCTATTATGTGTTTCCCTTCTTTTGTTATTTCATTCTGAGGAAGATATTTGAATTTTCATTGTCCATTAAGCACACGTGGTGACAGTTAAAGAATTCAATACAATGTGAAAACGGATATAAGGCAGCGAGTATCAAAAAAATTGGTTCATAAAAACATAGTGCAGTTCACATAACATTTAATGATTTCATCTATTTAAAAAAAAACACATTACGATTCAAATATCAGGTGCTAAAAAATAAGCTGATAATTCGACGGTACAAAAATAAGCTACTAGCTATTTTAGTAGTGTATCAACAATTTAGAAATATTAGAAAAGAAATTTGTTTTTAAAGTCAAATAGCTGAAATATGTTTAAAATTATGCTTTTGCAGTATAAATAATATTTATGCGTCGATTTAAAGTGTTGAACTCTATTTTGATTTTAGAATACATTAAATATGGGTTATTTTGTAGCTAGCTATTTAAAATTAGAAATAGGCCATTTTGATTCTTCATTGACGATATGGAATATGAATATAGCTCTCCCTTTTAGTATTCACTGTGTGCAGATAAATACACAGCTACGCACTGAAAAATTAATTGACACTCAAATCTATTGAATTTTGTACGCCTATGCCATTTTACTAAAAGCAAAAGAAAACCATAATTGTAAATTAACATGGTGGTTATTTACGAGAACGAGAGGAGTATCAGTATTTGTGTGTGTGAATATTGATGTGGAAAGTTGATACTCCACTTTATCAGTATCTTTCACATGCTTCTCCCTCTGGTTGAGCTGAAAAGTATGAATAAATCCAAGGAAGAGCACGTAGACGTGGACAAGTTTTGATATTTCAGACCGATTAGATTTCTAAAACAGAGACATGTAGTGAAAGGGGAGACATTCAAAACAATTTTTAAAAATTTAGTTGAGACATATATCAGAGAAGATGAACAACAGGGAGCAGCTGGAGATGGGACTGAGGCCGGAGCCGGAGCCATATGGAGTCATGGAGCCAAAATGATATATGATATAGAATTGTACACGAGATGAGCCTTTACAGTCACTATTATTTACATACTGCATAGACAGGCATAAAAAAAATGATGAGGGGTTGACTAGACGCTGACTAGTGAGCACTTGGACTCAAAAGAAAAAGAGTATGGAGACTCATCTCTTTCCCTTTTCCGTCCGTATGATTCTCTCCATAGATTGTATGAGCTCTCAGGAACGAAGGCATGAATCTCATCTTGAGATCTTCAATCCTCGACTTTGTTTTTATTGCCGACATCGACATCGACATCTGAAGCTCCAACTCCCGTCCCACCAATATCCCAATATACCACCAGCACCATAGAAACCAATCCATAATCCACACTCTTCCGCCTTGCTCTGTTTAAGCTCCATAGTGTCATACATATTTACAGAAGGAGCCTGCACTGCATATCCTCCACTGTTCAGGACCGAGAGGAGACAAAGGATCCCGTGAAATAACAAAAACAATGTCATAATATGTATTTATAGCCGGGACATGGCCCTGTGACGTCTGCTGATGTTCGATATACAGGCTCTGGAATCTGGAATTTTAAATTCTAATTTAAAGGAAACTGTGACTAAGAATGAGAAGAAAAGATGCGAAAGGAAATGAAAACGAAGACGAATACGAATACAAATATTACGAATACGGCGACCGACGAATTCGACTTCGACTTCGACGAACAAACCAGTAGCCAATTGAATGTGATGTGGTACATCTGGATGAATAACCTACTATCACTGTAGATGACACACTTAGTGGAAAGTGCAGACTGTACATAAACTATAAGCCTTTCAACCTCCAGCCAACACAACGAGACTCGCTCCACTCTCTGTATCCTCCATCAAATACATGACAATTTTTGTATCTGTCAGAAATGCTGCTTTAAGAGATAGTGAAAGGATCTTCTCTCTCTCTCTTTTTTGTTTAGGATTTTCCACATTACGGTCGACAGTGACGGTGGCGGTCTACCATGAGAAGGAGAAGGCCAAGACGCACGTGTTTGGTTCTCACCCAAACTTAGCTATTCACTCTGAATTGTGAAAGATGTAAGTCGTGAGTAACCCGACAAGTATTTACAGTCAATAGGAATAGGATATACGGAAACAGCTCAGTTCAGCATAGACAAGTTGAGTGGAGTATGAGGTGAAATAGGAGAAAGTCTTCAATTCCTCCATTTTTGTAGATCTAAATAAATCCATGCTCAGAATGAGAACCCCGTAAAAGCAGGGGCAATCTCCTCCTAATAAACATGCATAATTTACAGACGTATATAATTATTACAGAAAATACAAGTTGACAGAGATGGGAAAATGGTAGTAGAGATGTCGATGTGGATTTCGACGTTGATCTCATGTTGTGTGCGGAGGGAGTTTCCTTCACAAAAAATTATATCCTGCCTACAGGCCTATTAATCGGGAGAAGGATTCCTTTTCCTGTGATATATAAATATTCTGTAGCTATATAATAAGAGATGACGTAGGTAGATTGGTGGGTTTTGAGATTGAGGTTTTCTCAAAATCCAAACTAACGAAACTAACGATACGGGTTTTAAGGATTAGAGTCAATCAACCTTCCATAATATTCCATGACAGTCTAATGAGAACACACAACGCACACAAAATACCCACACTCTCTTTTCTATTAGAAGCACATTGATTATACGGCCTCTGAAGGATTTGGATTTATTTACTAGATCTCGACTTTATTCCATTACTATAGGTACCACCGTCCATATTCTCACCTATATTTCTATAGACTACTCATCGACTTGTGCTTATTACCTGTGCTTCTGTCTTTCAGCCCTTTAAATCCCTATTCGCCTTCTCAGCTACATTCCCTATATGCCCACAGGGGGTCACAAAGAAACACATAATGTGCATTTACATTTACCCATTTACCACTTAAAAGGAGAATTAGGCTGGAGATTAGATTTATCAGCATCCATAGTAAGCACTTCCATCTCATCCTCTGTCATTTCAATATGCGTGTCAAGGTAATAATGCTGAATGCTGATACAGACATGGTGCGTAGAGTGCCTTGTTGATTATAAGCATAATCCCAATTAGCAGCATTAAAGAATACACGGTTTTGTGTCAATACATAAACGCATTACTATTGCTTTTGTCGCCGTGTGATTCATATCTATAAATTGCACAGTCATAATCATCACCATTTGACAGTGAGTACTGACACTAAAATTATTCGTTTATTTATTTGATACTTTGTAGGAGGGCTATAGGCAATATTACATGTTTAATTCTGTACATACCAATTAAATGATGATACTACTACATTGTTCTAACAAAAGCCAAAGCCAAATCCTGTAAAATTTTGTGTAATATTATGTAAGATTTTGACTCACAAACTCGATCACCACCAGATTTCAAATGTACTATAAGTTAAAAAAAACTGTCCAATGTCCAAAACTTTATTCTCAAAAGGTATATTAGGCTCAAATAAAACTACAATTTGAAAAGAAATAAAAGTTTCATTGGTTATTTTTTGATTCTGTCAAAGTTTATTATTCATGTATGATTTTCTAGCATTTTTGAACCAAGCCTGTTTTTAACTTGGGAACTTTAAATTGTAGACTATTAACACATGTTCGTTGCCCAATGCTATTTGGACGCCGCTCAATTTCAGCTGGAAATGAGAAGGAATGAAGAAAATAAAGAGAAAGTTAGACCTCCTATGCCCTGGCACTGCTACCAAAAATGCATCTCTCACTCACTCCCCCGGTTTTGTTCTCGTCCCCCACCATTGACAGCGGAGGACAAAGGAAAGTAGACGGAGTAGACAGAGCACAAACTCACTAACAGACACAACATTGACTTTCCCCGTCAAATCTAACTCGAAAAACAATATATTGTGCAGGAGTTACAAAGACAAAGACAAGGGAACAAACGGAGAGGAGAGATAGTGGCCAATAATATGTATTAGTTCCTCATACATGTAACATGCATGATTCAAATGGAGTATACAGCTCACACTCCTCACTACTCTGCTGCTTATGGTTTTGTTTGGCTCAAATGTGAAAATAAACCTGAGCAGGGAATTTGAGCCGAGAGAGAGAGAGAGAGAGACGCGAGCGTGAAGTGGTTGCATGAACTCCCTTGATGCTAATTTGTTTAGAGCGTCACCACCCTCAATCTCAATATCTGCAAAACACGACACTCACACAACGAGACAATTCCAAACTTATGAATTTCCCCTGTGAAATGTGTTCAATCCACACACTACAAAATACATCATTATTATCGCAAGACCGTTTCTATCTACCATGTCTCTATTTTCACTCATTTCTTCCTCTCAATTTACATTTCTAATTGTCTAATTACTGTTTACATTTCAGCAGTGTGCATATTTACGTTTAAAATTTGAAAGGTTCAAATTCTACAGGCTGAGGACGCATGAACTTTGTGCAGAGGGCATAATATTTTATCCTTTGTATCCATATCTTTACAAAATTTTGTAAATTGAAAAAATTCATATATTCATAAAATATGAACTCTTGTAAGAAAACTCGTCAAAACGGTACCAACAGCTCACGCGATTGTATCAACTGCCATTTTTACAGCACAAAAGGGAAATATAACATTGACAGGTTAATTATTATGATATACAAAATTAGCGTAATTATTTAACTATTTACGTATTTGAAAATCTGGTACAAAATCCAACCTTTTTACACTCTTATAGCCTTAGCAAATAAGTTATAAATAGAGTAGTTGTTGATACTGAAAATTGTAGTTATTGATAGACCGGGCGGAAGAAGCGTCGAGGTGAAAGCTCGTATCAGCATATAGGGAGAAAGCTAATCATAGGCTAGAGGTAAGTTGTAAGTATTACAGTCATTGCCACGATTTTCATTAGGTAGTGTGAGTGCTTGGTTTGTCGTCATAGGTTCCATTCCAATAGTAGTAGTAACAGTAGTAGTAGTAGTAGTAGTAGTTGTGCCGAAGATAGAAGATGCGTCAGAGACCTGGAGAGACGGAAAGGACAGAGCGAGGGGCGAGAATAAAGATAGATAGGTTGACATGCGGGATGGAGAGGACATGAACAATTTACTCCCAGACTATCTATCAGTATTACAGTTACAAATTTAGATGTTCCTTATTGTTCCGCTGTCAGATCAAATTCTCATGAAAAGGACGAATGGGGAAGACGATGGGGGAAAAGAAAGTCAAAATAGAATACAAAGAAAGAAATGGGGAAAGAAATGAAAGAAAATGAAATAACAAAGTCGAAAAAGAAGGAGTAGACGGGAGAGTAGAAATAATATAGATGTATTGCAAAAAAGCGACAATGGACAAGTCTCTCTCTCTCTTTCTCCCTGTTTTATACTTGATTTGGATTCATAGGGAAATTCTCAAGAAATCAAACCAAAATCCAAACCGCAACAGCAGTCTGAATCAAATCCTCCTATGGTACACAAATATACCATAAAGGCTTGAAACTGTGTACACTCTGCATCTATGACTTTCCCTCCCAAGTGATCATGAGTACGTAATAAAAGAGGCTTCTTGAGTCCAAGACACAAACACGTATCTCGTCCAATATTTCAAAAATATAAACTCAACGTCTCTCCCCAACAATGAATTGACTGTACAACCAGAACCAGGACCAAATGGAAATGAAGATAAACTTAATGGACAGGGAGAGAAGGACTGGATTTCCGAGTAGATGAGATTGTACAAATGCACATACATACAAAAGAAAATGAAAAAAGAGAAAGTAAGACTGTGTCATTTTGTATTGTAACCTTGGATTGGGATTGAATACATACTTGGCGTTGGCGCTAGGGCTGGGGCTATGGGGCTGGAGCTGGAGTACAGTTTTTATTTTGAATGATAGCCGCCAATTCTAAATCCAGAAATCCTGATTGAAAATTGATTCAGGACAAGAGAACATGACAGAGACGGGGAGAATGGGCTGAGACTTCCCAGTTCCAGTAGAAAGAATTCAAGACATTTCCATAATGTAGGGAAATAAAAGGAAATTGTCTCTCTGTACAATCATTTCGTATTGGTGGCTCTAGTTGTCGTGGTATTAATAATCAGTCAAGTTCTTGACAGGTGAGGGAATCTAGTGGATTTCTAGCCTTCTATAAAAATCTGAGTAGACTATAATAGTATGTATATAGTGGAGCGGCCGTGTGGTAAATAACTGTGCTTTGCATGTGTTCCTACATGTTCGCTTCCAACTAACTTCATTAAATTGAATTCTAAGCTCACGGCCGTAAAAGATAAGTTATGTATGTACGTGAACGGACCTGAGCGATGGATTTTTGTACATGCTCAAGATTTAATATATTCTAGCTCTGTCTTTTTGTATTTTTTAAAGCAACACATAATACTAGAAAAATGACAACGATATTCCGCCTATACTAACGATAAGTATTCCATTTATGAAAAAGTACGCCCATACTTTCACCTTACAATTTTTTTATGCAATTTATTTACTTTCACCTTTTCACGTAAGACTTTTTTTTGCACTTTCTTTCAAATAAGTAATAACCAAGAGAATCAATTTTGAGGCTTATGGTTTTTTGTTGTTATGAGTGGAAATTTTTATGGTTTTTAAAAGGAATTAATAAACAAAATTGGGATTTTTCCTCCTTCAAAAGCTCATCATTAGAATTTGACGGATATTTTGTGTGTGTGGAACTATTCTTGAATTTAAATAAGAAATTTGGGATAGCTCTCAAACAAAAATGTAAATGACATGATTCTCACCTTTAGGGTCACGAGATATATTTTACACTCATGTTTTCCTGAGCAGACTTCATTTACATATACAATAGCGTGTCGTACGTCACTCGTGTCTCATAGAATAGAAAATGGGGCTCGACACGAGGAGAAGGCTGAGAGACATGTAGAGGATTGAGGATCCACCTTTCTCTTGACTGAATGAGGGAGACAGGAGACAGATAGACTGATGTATGTAAATGGTAAGTGTAAGTGTTGGAGTGGAAATTGAAATACGAATACGACTCCCACTACGAACAACAAACTTCCCCCCATCCACCTTGATTATATAAAATTGCTTTCTCTCTCTCACTTTCTCTCTGCTTGTCCCGACACCACGAGGTAAAACAATTGAAAGAGATAAAAAAAAAATACAAAGTAATCCAAGAAGAGGATAAAAAAAGATAAAGTTGGACGGGTGGTCCCAGTTCCACTTTGTCACTGTTCTGAATGTAAAGCATAATTCGATGTGATCGTTAGAGAAGACGGAGGAGAGAAAGAAGGTCAACCAAATCACTTTTTTTCCCTTTCCCTCCTTTCCAGGTGACATGTTTACTGAGGGCGGGTGTGTGGAGGAGAGAGAAAGAAATGGAATCAGGTAAGAATCCTATAAGATAGACAGATCGAGGGAGAAATCACTTGGGAGCCGCCGCCGGAATTTATTATGCACGAGTGTGAGCATAGCTCATCAGGTAAGATTTCATACATACGAGGATTTATATTAGTAGAGAAACTCCAAATAGAATGCCAATGCCAAGAAACGTACAAACTTGGAATTTACTCGGAAAAAAGGAATATTAGCTCCCATTTCAATTCTCTACTACATAATACTATTAAAGTATAATAGTAATACTGATGGTGAGTAAACACGGAGAAAGTTGATATCAATGGAATTGTCAGTGAACAGAGAAAGTTACTTTACTTTACTTTATTTCAGCTTAGTTTATTTTTTTCACCTTGTCCCATTTCCAAAGGCAATCCCACTCACGTTCCCATCACATCCATTGCAATTTCCCATTGCTCTCTTCCCCTACATATTTTTCGTTTTCGTTCCTACCTGAATGAGTAATAACGAGGGCACTTTCACCATGGCGTTGATATGTTGATGCAGTGTATCGCTTCCTTGAATGAAATGCAGACATTTTCAAATTTTTTAAAAGAGTGGCCCTTGACTGAGCTAAACGATGACAAAGTTGATATCGGCGGCATTAAATAGGCACATGTAAATATTTTTGCATCACCTTACGAAGGGAGATGGACATGGACAGATGCTGGAATTTCGAGACAGACCACGACGGGGTGGCCATAAACTCAATAGTGTAGAAAACTCTCTTGGTATTGCAAAAAGAAAGCAAAAAGAAAGCGAAAAGAAAGCAAAAAAGCAAATATTGCATCTTTCTTTTAAGGAATTTAAATCTCCTCGTGTGTCTTCCCCGTCCTCTGTTTCTGTGCATAGTTTGTTTTATCGCGATGCAGCTTGAATCTGTTCTTGAGTGTCGCATCTCTAGAGCATAGCTATTGCAACAACGGGGCGAAACACAGTTACAAATGAATCTCTGGAGAATCTTTCAAGCCTCTCTCCTCTGCATGACGAAACCCAAGCTGAACGACACACAGTACACAAGCGGATGATGCAAAAGACTTTTATTGTCCTAAGTAGTATATTACATTGACAATGACATGTTGTCTTAGTTTTTCTACTTGTACCGTGACCGTCCGGCGTAGCATTTCTTTGAGGACATTTTTGCTCAACTTGAGGAAATAAATCTGTGTCATCCTCCACATGTCCACACGTCCCCTCAGCATCCTCATAAAGCTATGGGAAAAGAAGTGTTATTTGGATTTTTGAAAATCCAGACAAGACACTAACTTTTAGATTGTACAAGGACAAGGAGAAGGACCATAGGCCAGGGCCAGAGGAAGAAATACCATAACCGTATTGTTGGTGGAATGACATGGATACATTCATATTCATAACTAGAGATATACACTGTGCATAAGGTTTATTTATCTCCACTTCTTTTTAAAACTCAAAAAAAAATAAAATAGTGGGTGTGTTACTTGAATTTCTTTCTAAAACGGCCATATAAAATGTACCCAAGTGTCAGGAATCTATGTAGTATGGAATGGAAGTTTATCTTGCTCCAGTTTTAGTTCTATTTCTTGGAAGACCGTATATGTATATAAAACTGGACGGACAGACAGTAAAGTAGAGTAAATTCCAAGGGTAAGCACCTACATAGGACAGTGTACATATTTCCTTGTGTATAAAGGAGGATTAAAGACAAAGAATGAGGAAGTTAGCATGGGCAGAGGAAGATAGGGAAGAAGAAAGAAAATCAAAAGAGACTTGTTGGTTGTTAGTTGCTGTCAGTTGAGTTTTATATTCTCTCCAGACCTACGCTATACTGTCGGGCTCCGACGATGACAAACTATAAACTACACACAGTATGATGTATACTTCAATTTTCGACGGATATCAACACATCATGCCTCAGCAGTCCATCCATACAAAAGCAAAGGGGGGG
>JAQFZE010005119.1:0-10573 GCA_034695245.1 Dicyrtomina saundersi | reverse complement strand
AAGTCAACATACTCTTTTTGCATATTTTTGAAAACTGCAAAATTTCCCATTTACACGTTTTTTGAAAATTCAAGCAGCGTGTGGGCTGCCTGCGCTGGCCGCATTATCCGGCCCTGGTTCTACAACCAAACAAAATTTGATTTAAGTCAGTGAAACTTACACTTTCATTGAATAGTTTTGGGTGCATGGCATGAGCCATGCTCATTGCAAATGCGAGTCGATTCTCTTTGAAGAGACAGCGGCAGACGTGATCAAAAACTGCGCTTTCAAGTTCTTGCTGTAGTGAAGAAATTCTCACATCCGTTGAAGATGTTTTCTAATTGAAACAAAAAAAAATGTTCTTGATAGAATCGTGATAAATATAATTATGACGTTGTAAAATTAAGTTTGAATCTTGGCTCACATTAGGGGCTCTTAATGTTTTCACAAACAAATGGATAAAGCTGTTGAGAGAAAATTGGTAAGCTTTATTTAATTTTGCCAAATCCAAAAGTGCAAAATAGTTTAAACTTGCAAATTCTGCCAATGGCAAGTAAACATTGATTTCTTTGTTGAGTGAAGCTTCTAGCTTTGATTGCTCTGCTAAAGAATTTTCGATTCTGATGGAATTTTCCTTTGTTCTGTTCAAAGAATTTAGCAAATCCTGAAATTTAAATTTTGAAAATGGTTTTTTAATATTTACAGTCAATTCTTAGCTAGAAGTAAATTGGAACTTGTAGAATATTATTTCTGGTTTATTAATTCAATTTGAGTAGATTTAAACGTTAAACCTGATTTTCTAGAATATTTCCTTGTGCATTAGCAAGTTCTTGGAGGAGCTGATCCCCCATTTCGGATAGTTGCATTTTCATATCTTCCACGTTTTTAATGAGCACCGTGTTTTTTTCTCGCAGTTCAGGTTTCTCAATTTCCAGGATATTAGTCATTAGCTGTGATATAATTCAAAATATTATGCATTTTAACTATATGTGACTAGACCTACAAATCATAATTGATTATTCTTACTAATTAATTAGCCTTACTTGACTTGTTAACCCTGCATTGGTAGTAGTAAAATTGACGGTTGTAATGACAGAGGCGGCATCTGGAGGGATTTTTGGGCTTGGATTTCGTGTTATCATAAATATACGAAACGTTGGACTCATGTCAACGTATTTGTCACCAATTTGAACCATTTCCCTTGTTCCTTGGCACATTATGTCTCCTCTCAAAATTGGAATTAATATGGGCTCAATGCAGTCAGCTTCCGTCACTATCATTACCTTCCCGAACCTACAGACACGAAGATATTTTTTATAATTATGATACAACAGCATATATCCTTTCGCAGCTTATTTTTTTAAACTGCGATATAATTTCGTCATTAGTGATTGACACTAAACCATATCCATTTGTAGCCAAAAACAATATCCACTATCTACAAAATTAATGAAATATATTTTCAAATACATGCAAATAAAACATTTTGCACTTTTGAAAATCATGCAAATAAAACATTTTGCACCTTTCAAAAACATGTAAATAAAACATTTTGCACTTTTCAAAAACATGCAAATAGATCATTTTTCACTTTTCAAAAGCATGCAAATAAAACATTTTACACTTCTCAAAAACTCTTAAATTAACATTTTACGCATCTTCCTCATTTTGTTTTTATGACATTGTTCATTTTGATTCTAGCTTAAATTAGATATGGGTCATTTTGGTTCTTCACAGACGATATGCACCTTTCCTGTTGTTGAAATAATTTAATATGTGCTTTTAAACTTCTAAAATCTTACCTCACGGATAATTCTAGCTCGTGCGGGAACTTGGAGTCATGTAAGGAAATGGATACAACGGGATTATTTATTTCCATCGAAGCTCTTAGCCATTCCCCGGCACGACTCGTCGGATCGATCAAATACGGTCTCAAGCTTGTCTAAAAAAAGTATAGATTAAAATAATCATTTAATAGGGAAGAACGAGCAAAATGTCAATGGAATGATATAATGATTATATCTTGTATATATGATTATTTTCCTTACTCCTGGTTGACCATCAGTTAGCTTGCAAGAGCAAATTACACATTATTTAATTGACAGTATAATACGCTTTCATATAAACGTAGAATATATCTTTCAATTGGACTTTGGTGCACTAACCTGATTTATAATGAGTCCATTCTCAAGGGACAGTCGATCAGAAGGTAAGCCAAGGGCTTGCCAATTTCGTAGCTCTTTCTCCGTTGACAGAAGATCTAAAAGGCTGAAATTGGATGCTTTCAGAGCTTTAGACCAGAGTTGGACGTAGTACTCACGAATGTCTTCGGAAGCTTCGGATAAGTATGTAATGAATCCAGCTGCCAAAAGCGTTTTTGTAGGAAGACGCTTCAGCTCTTCTGCATACTCTGTGAGCTACAAATAATGTGTCCAAAAATTACATTAATTCTAGAAACTTTTGACTATGTGGAGATAGAATAGAACTTAGGAAATTGCGAAAATCAAATTGTCTGTATAATGTGTAATACTCTTTTGCTCCAGCGAGTAAATTCATCTTCCAGCTTTCCAACCAAGCCTTCTGCCGCCACAAGAGTTTCTTTAGCTCTTCCCAGTCTAATTTCTGTCTCGGCCGCTTCTTTAGTGAACTGATTGAGATTTGCTTTTAAATGTTCGACTCTTTTGTCCACGTCCATTAGCTCGGAGCTTAGTTGACCAAGTTGACCCTCGGCTGCGGCAAGACCTCTGTGGGGTTCACACACATTAACTACTAACTTTTTGAAAATTAATTTATGTGAATGGATATTTATTCGAAAAAATTTGAAAATAACGTTACTGTCTAATTAAAATCTGCTGCCGCTCCAAGGGTTCAATTTTCTCGAGTGCCCTCGAATATTTTACATTGGCCATGACCCATGTTGCTAAGGGCGCTGCTGCAGCGGACGCACGTTTTGCAGCTTGGTCTGTAAATGAGTCTGGCTTTTCCTGTAGGAGCTTCTCCACCGCATCACGATCTTTTCGCTTTATTTTCCTTGCGTCAAAATTTCTTAGATTTGGAAATTTAAAATTAAAAACTTTGTAAACTCTACAACCTACAATGCATCTCGTCGGTGAAGAATCATTCTGTCGTAAGTCCAGTGCACGGCTAATATCATTCTGTCGCAAGCCCATTCAATTGGTAGCTGCTGTAGAGGTCGCTTCCGCGTTGTCCGTTGCATTACGTGGGGGTGGTATGTTACTGACTCTATTGTACTCATGACGTGCACTTAGGGTCGTCCACAAAAGACGTAATAAAAATTCAATTTCCAGAACATTTTGCGCTTTTCAAAAACATGTAAACAGAACATTTTGCACTTTTGGAAAACACGTAAATAGAAAATTTTACACTTTTGAGAAACATGGAAATTGAATATTTTGCACTTTTGAAAAACATGGAAATAGAACATTTTGCACTTTTGAAAAACATGGAAATAGAACATTTTGCACTTTTCAAAAAGTGTTTTTGAAAAGAGCAAAATGTTCTGGAAATGGAATTTGTATTATGTCTTTTGTGGACGACCCCTAAGTGTGCGTCATGAGTACAACACAGTAACATACCACCTTCACCTAATGGAAAGGACAACGCGGAAGCGACCGCAGCTACCAATTGAATGGACTTGCGACAGAATGACTTTAGCCGTGCACTGGACTTACCACAGAATGATTCTTCACCGACGAGATGCAACTGTCATGTTTCAATATTTTATAATGAATTGTTGGAGGTTAAATCATTGTACCTAATTTCTTCTTTAATGCCCCGTTGTGACAGAAATAATTTCATACTGTTCCAAGACATGTCCATGATTCCCATCAAGCGGAGTACAGCTTCTAAAATATCGCGAATAACTTCAGGTGGAGCACGAAGAGAGCGGATTTCAGAGATGGCTTCATTTTTAATACTTCCCACAGATGCCTGAGCTTTCTTCACCTCCGGCTCAATATCACGTAACTCTGAGTCTATAGATTTTTTCCTGTTTCATAAAATGGAGGATTATTAAAAATTAATCTTGGTTTATTGTAATTGCATTTTCATGTAGATGATAAAAAAAAGACTACTTTTGCTCAAGGATTTCATTTTCTTTGGCAGTTTGCTCTCTTAAATTTTGTACTTCTCCACGTTGAATATTTGCATTTCGCATCGTTTCAGTGATGAGCTCCAGTGCTTTATTTGCCTCTGCTTGTTTCTTTGCTAAAACCACTTCTTGCTCTGCAGCATCAATTTTCAGTCTCTCTACGACTTCTTTTGCTCCAGCTAATTTTGATACTCCAGCCTATTACATTTAATGATCCCAGATTTTAGAGAAAATATGCAGAATATTTCATACTTCATATGATAAATACCATATCGTCTATGAAGAACCAAAATGACTCATTTCCAATTTATGCCAGAATAAAAATGAGCTATGTCAAAAAAAAAGACAGTAAATAAGATACATGCTTACAATATTACAATGCTAATTACGAGTTTCTAAAATGAGAAAATTGTTCTATTTACCTACTTTTAAAAAAATCAAAATGTTCTATTTAAGTGTTTTTTAAAAGTGTAAAATGTTCTATAATTTACATGTTTTTTGAAAAGTGCAAAATATTCTATTTACTTGTTTTTTGAAAAATGCAAGATGTCCTATTTACATGCTTTTTGAGAAGGACAAAATGTTCTATTTAACCATTTAAGTGCTTTTTAAAAGTGCAAAATAAAATATTCTAATTACTTGTTTTTTAAAAAATTCACAAGGTTCTATTTAAATGATTTCAAGACATATTTGAATTTTTCCTGTAGATAGTGCATTTTTTTTTTTACTAAAAATGGTTATGGGTCATTTTGGTTCTTCACAGATGATATGTCTATAGAAATAAACGTTTTTTGCAAGAAAATGAGCAAGTTTTAAATGAATGGACGTACACTTAAACGTGACATTTGCTCCGCAATATGTTTCGTTCTCTGATTAAAGAGAATTGCATAATTGTGAATGAGGGCAATGTATCTTCGTGGGGATGACATACTCGGCTCAAGAGATTCGTAAATTCGTAGGAATCCTTTCATGAAAGCCTCATTAGGGGACCTCTTCGTTTCTTTTTCTTTCGGAGCATCCGATTTCTTTTCTACTTTCTTCCTGTAGTACCTATACAAGAAAAAAATGGACGAATCAAATGTACACTCAAATAGTTCCTTAAAAATCCTTCTTGATGTACTGTGATTTCAAATAGTGAAAATGTTTCTTGAGCTTAATCGTGTATCACTTGTCAATAATTAAAGATGGAATAATACTGAGGGACTGGCTACTCCACACATCCATCCAGAGGAAGAAGCATTGTTTGTAGATGGCAGGATTGCTCTCACAATTCCTTAGGAAATGCTCATTTGTAAAGTCCATTATGAGAATTATACGAAGAAGTTGCTTCACACCTGGGGCATTTACATTTGATCATTCGTATACAACCAAAGATATTAGGTCATTAGAAACAAAAACATATCGTGAGTGAAGAAGTAAAATGACCCATATCCAATTTAAACTAGATTTAAAAGGAGCTATGTCGAAAATTCTTTAAAAATGAATGAGAAAATTTAATTCGCAAAATGTTAGTACGAGTTTTTTAAAAGGTGCAAAATATTTTAATTATATATATGTTTTTAAAAGGTGCAAAATATTTTAATTATATATATGTTTTTAAAAATTGTGCAAAATATTCGATTTGCATGATTTTGAAATGTGCAAAATGGTCTAATTACATGTTTTTGAAAAATGCAAAAAGTTGTGTTTACATGATTTTGAAAAGTGCAAAATATTCTATTTACATTTTTTTGAAAAGTGCAAAATGTTCTATTTGCATGCTTCTGAAAAGTTCAAAATTATCAATTTACATGTTTTTGAAAAGTGCAAAAAGTTCTGTTTACATGTTTTTGAGAAGTGCAAAATATTCTATTTACATGTTTTTGAAAAGTTATTTTTTAGAAAGTGGATTTTTTTTTAGCTAAAACTGGATTTGGGTCATTTTGGTTCTTTACAGACGACATAGGTAAGCTACGTTTATCAATGTATTTTATTTTATTTTTCACTTACGACCAGCAAAGTACGCGTACAAGGAAGAAGTATGTCCTTCCAAGGAGGCTGCCTCCCGCAACGGTGAAATAATCCCATCCAATTCTTCTGGAGTGTACAGACCCGGCACCTGTGAAGTATCAATACAGAATAAATTAACTGATTTTAACTGGTCAAACAATTCCTTGCGATTTTTTAAGAATATAAAAAACAGTAGGTACTGCTTAAACGTAGGCGTAAACGTACTTCTCCAGATGACAATAAACTGTTGAGCATGTCCAAGAACATGACATCCACCAATTGAAAATCTTCAATGACGAAATAAACTTTGTTGCCTTCAACAGCAGACATTTGGACAGCCTGAGGGAAGGTCATAAACATATAAAATAAAAACGTACAGTTCCGTAAAGACATGCGCAGTATAGTATTGCTGAAAAGGAATAGAATTCAAAGTGTTTTGTGTATTGGAAACTGAGAGTAAGTTTTTACCGTTTTCAAATCCATTTTGAAATTTTTGACAGTGTAATTTCTGCCAACTTTTAAAGTGAAAGGAATTGCACCGTGCAAAGCGGACACAATGGACACAGCAGTTCTTCGACCCACCCCAGACCTCCCTGCCAGGACCATGGACCCATGACGAGCGGAAAGAGCCCGGTCAAAATTAGCAACATTTTGAAGAACTTCCGGGAATATAACTAAGCTGAGATTACGATACTCGCGTCCGTAAATATTGAGCCCCTTCTCAACGATGATCTCTAAATCCATTTCGTTGACTTTTCCTAAGCAGGAGTTTACACCTCGTTTAAATTTTGTGGTTTCTTGTGAAGGTCCTTCACCCCTCGTCACGTCACTCACATAGTAAAATCCTATATTCATTCATTTCATACCAAATAAAGCATAAATTATGTATCGTCTGTGAATAACCAAAATGACCCATATCCAGTTTTAGCAAAAAACAATATCCACTATCTACAAAAATATTGAAATATATCTTGAAGGCATTTAAATAGAAAATTTTGCACTTTTAAAAAACATGTAAATAGAACATTTTACACTTTTCAAAAACATGGAATTAGACATTTTGGCACCTTTTCAAAAACATGGAATTAGAACATTTTGAACCTTTTTGAAAACGTGGAATTAGAACATTTTGCACCTTTTCAAAAACATGTAAATAGGACATTTTGCACCTTTTCGAAGCATGAAATTAGAACATTTTGCACCTTTTCGAAACATGGAACATTTTACACTTTTCTCAAAACATGTAAATAGAACATTTTGCATTTTTAAAAAACTCTTAATTAACATTTTACGCATGTTTCTCATTTTATTTTTATGACATAGCACATTTTGATTCTAGTTGAAATTGGATATGGATCATTTTGGTTCTTCACAGACGATATGTAGAATTACCGCAAACAAAGTTATAGTGTGCTCATATTTTTTTGCTACATATATTTTAATTCCGGATGCATTATAAAACTTACCATGAAGTTTTTCTATAATTTCCGTAATTCCCCAATCATCCGCCACTAGAACGGTGAGAGCCTTATCAAAATTATCCTTTTCCTTCGTGGACACAAGTTTGTCACGAAACATTCGGCAAGTTTCATACGTCCACGCCTACACAGCACAGTAGACAGTGCATATTTTTAACATGTGTTCAAATTGAAAATGATTTAATTTAATTTTTCAAGTTAGTACAAATCATCCCGTGCAGTATGTACCTCGACAATTTCTTGGATATTTCCCGCTTCATCATTAAATTGATAGCGCATGAGACCCAGGATCCACTTTGTAAGATCTCTTGGAGTAAACTGGTAGTGATTTTGATTTGAAGCTCTAAACATTGTTTTCATACTCTCGTAAAACTGAATCGTGGTTCTTGACAACTTCCGAATTTGATCTGGGCTGGAGTGAATACTGTGTGTTGGATAGCGCCATTTTAAAAATACTGACATGTAGCTTTTGCAAATGGTCTCGAGTTGTGGTCTCAGTAAATCACTGGGAAACACATTGCAAAATTAATGCTTTTAAAGTTTTAAGTTTGGAAATATTTTTTTTGAAAAAAAATAAGTAAATCTAAATTTTGATATAGAAACCAAAGTTGACCAACCCCATAGATCCAACTCTGACAATGGACGTAAATCTTGGGGACAGGGCATATTTTGCACTAGACACACCAGGATTTATACTTGCTGCAATTTGGACCCCTTCAATCCCAACCCATTCCAAGTTACTATCGTAGAAGCCTTTGTAGTTTATCACCTAGATTAAGATACTAGTTGTCAGGGTCTATAGCACACATTAACTGCAGTAAGTAATTATTTTTTGACTCACCTGCTGCAAAAATTCGACTAGCTGGCAAGTTCCCCATTTATCAGGTTTGACCAAATTCAAGTCTTTAAAATAAAGCACTAAACGATCCCCATCTTTAGATTTGTAAACTCGGCCAGTATTCGTTGACACTGTGATGCAGTACTGGAATAATCAAATTCAAAATCAGAAAACTTTGTCATTTTATAGCCAGTTGAAATTTTGGTCGATTTAAAAAACAAATCTTGCGAATATCAGGATGGACTCGTAATTATTGTCGAATATGAAGTTTTGGCATTTTTTGACAAACCTGGGTCAGTTTCTGAAGAACGTGCTGTGGGGAAACCAAGCCAGAGCAGTGAACCACAGCAACCTCTGTTGAGCGCATCTGAGAGAAAGCGTACTCTAAAATCATTCTGGAAAAACAAAATGAAGTCATTTATATCGGCTATTAACCATTTATTTATAGCATATGGTGTAAATATAATTCAGAATTTTTTTATGTAAATAATTATGCGTACGATTTCCCACTTCCTTCGGGTCCAACGAGGAGGAAGGACTCCCGGTTTTCGAGCCATGGCTTCACAAGGTCCATGATTTGCTTCACATCTGTAGTTTGGACCAATGGTGGGGATTCGATGCTGTAGTCATCCGAGTACTGGAGCTCCTCGTCTTCAAATACTTCCAGTGACATTGTTCTCATGCTGTAGTAGAGATTAAGCAAATTCCACCCTTTGGGTACACTGATCCCCGTCCAGTTGAGCACCTGTGCCAAGAGTAGACAAGCTCGTGTAGAAACGCATTTATTTATTCACACTTCTCGTTAAAACAAAAATCATTTTCCAATTCGTTAATTGGTTACATACCTGTCCTGCAAATTCCATGCTCATATTTGTAGACAAATGTCCCGTGAATCCACGTATCATGGCCACAGCCATTTGGGAAGCATTCTGTACTCCACGCATTTGTGACAATGCATTTTTGACGATGCTTACCAATGGGAGTTGAATGATAACGTCATACTGAGGTAAAATCCAGTTTATGCCTATGCAGATTGATATTATACAATTTATTAGACTTACTGGAATTCATTAGACATTGTTATAGTTATACCGTGACAGGAATTAGTGTACCTTTATAGAAATAATCATCAATCAGTTGGGAAATGGTATCTCGATTTGAAGTTTCCTCAGCTAGCCAAGTGGCAATGATACCGTTCAAGTCTGCATCTTCCTCACTGTTGAAATTTGTAAATGTAAATATTCCATAGATTAAAGTAAGATGTTCAAAATCTTTTCATTTTTGTGTCCAACTTGAAGGCACATTTTAATTTTTTTACCTCATAAAAATCATTCCCATGCGGGATATAGTTGCAGGTGACGCATAGCTGAGGTCATGAGTTTCAAAGATAAAGTTGACATTGGATCCAAATTTAATTCGCCAACCGGATGGAAGTGTCAAGAGGCGATTGTCGTCCAGGACAGAATTTAGAGACTCGACCCATTCTGGGTCCACATCTCCGTCACAAATAATCCATGATGTTATATCTGGATGGAAATTTAAATGGACGTGAAGATTTTAAGTTTAACTATAAACTTTGTAAACTTTAACTTTGAAAATGTGTATTTTCAAATATTTTATTTTTGAAATATAAAGATACCTGGGGGTTCGGCATAGACTTGCTGAGCCTTCAGCGTCAAAACTCCATCAGTCCACTGCCTTGTGTCTAAATTAATTTGTCCTAATAACTGAGTTCTCAGGATGGATTTTGGATTGATGAAATGTGTTTTTATTTTCTGGCCCATTCGTAGCAAAGCCTAAAATATAGGAAAATATATGGCAATGAATCCCAAATGAAATTAGCCACAAAAAAAAATCTAAAATAAAAAAATCTCACATTTTTTAGAAGGGAAACAATTGTCGTTTTCCCGCAACAGGAGGGACCCACAACGACAACTCCCATTCTTTGTTTCAGTTGCTCATACAACTCCAAACATTTTTTGACCTTGACATAAAAATAAAAGTATAAGGCTATTGGAAATTTGAATCACACTAATCTCTTTAATGGAATTTATTCCAATACTAATAATCAAATGAGGGCCGGACAAAGAAATTGGTTTTTGGCAGCAATTTGTTTCCATACAAAAACAACCATTTTGATTTTATTGATGGTTTTCTTTGGTAAAGCAAAATGTTGTA
>JAQFZE010005118.1:0-10574 GCA_034695245.1 Dicyrtomina saundersi | reverse complement strand
TCCCAGTCCTTCTCCCTATAAGCATATCCTTTTTATTCTCAGTTCCTCAATGAGCTTCTTTCCATACCCACAGACACATTCAGTCAGTGTTGACGTAGACGTAGACGTAGACTTCCTCACAGTCCACATTTCTACATGTATGTTAGGCCATACAGTGTTTCTTTACGGAGTCGTAATCGTACCTCCCTTACAGATATTCTTATTATATCATATCTAATTGCATTAGTACTTACACCACACTTAAGCTATCTCTGTCCACCGCTCGCAACCTTCTACCCTGTTCAACCACGGAGACACATCTCTTCCAGATAAAGTATTTATGTTCCGCAACATTGAGCATTCCCTCTAATCTTTTTTTATCATCTACCTAACAAAACCAAGCCATGTTATTAGTTCCGTATTCCTTGTTCTAGCTTAAAAAATAGAGGCTTACTAAACATATATTGTAATTGTGAGCATTTAACGGCCTGTGTAAATCTGAAGAAAAGGAGTTTAACTGCCGACTGCTTTTTCATGTGTGAATAACATCCACACCACAATAAGAGCTCTCATCTTCGTCGGTGTATATACTTATATTGTCTTATGTATGTAGTCTGGAGGACTGAGCTCTCTCAAGTAACTTACCTGTTTCTTCTTCACTTCTCGTGGACCATTTCATTTATAAATTTTATTTTCTATCTTGATATCTAATGAATAATCAAATACAAATTTCACTTACAAAATGCTTTTTATTGCATTGCAAGCAATAAAATATCCGCTAGCACCAGGACCAGTACCAGTACCAGGGCCAGAATAATGCAGTAATATTGAAGGCCCCTATTGTGAACTGTGCTTGACTACTGATATATGCGCTGATGTGAGCAGACGGAGCAAAAACCTACTACTACTCTGTATATGCTATACCACAATTAGCATTTTCCTTGTACAAGTTTTCAAGTTTCAAAGTTTTAGAGATACAGTAAGTTCCTAACTTCTTGTCCTGCTGCTCCTCATGCTTCATGTTTAGCATTGCATAAGATTAAATATGTTTACAAAAAAAAACGAAGCGGCATCGTACTCAAAAATTTGGTAAATATATATATGAAATCATCCCCATACGACATACAGCATACAGCATACAGGGATGGTTGGGATGAGTGTAAAATTTTATGCTCATACTCCTCACACCATCACTCTATACAATAAATTGCTTTTACAGTCTCGCTGTCATCAGTTCAGTTTTCTTAGCAAGTGAAAATTGGAATTTGACTTCTTGGAGATTCTATCAATTTATCGGCAGTCGTAAAAATTGTTTTTTACACTAAAACTTAGATCCTCATCTCACCCAGACAAACTTACTTCACTTCACTTCCATTTGAACTTAATAGAATTTTCATTAGCATGAAACAAGATATTTTACTTAAAATGTCTTTAAAATACGGTTAAGTGTACTTTAAATTTAAAACAAAACCATATTTTAATGATTGTGGACTCTTCACTCTTGGCAGTTATTAGATATACATTACACCTTGTCCTTCTCCAATGTCAAGTTAGAGGTGCAATTGGTGTTGGTGTTGGTGGTCTACGTCAGCGTCCGCATCACCATCACCATCACCATCTCCGCCAGCTAATCTTTCAAGTTTCGCTAAAATTCCACTATTTTAATTTTCGTCGTCCGCCGGGTCCGGAGGCAACATTATTTAACTTATTATGTTTTGCTGCACGGGCATTGGCGCATGGCTATATGAAGCTGCGATATAATATATTTTTGTAGTCTCACATCACTAGGGCCGAGTGCCGATACCGATACCGATACCGATAACAATAAAGGAACAATATTGATACGATTTAGATTTAGATTTATTGTTAAAGCTCCGCATTGAAAACTCTCCTATACAGCAGCTCGAAGACGAGAACGAATACATTGTTGTGTTTCAATGTATATACAAAATGATTAAATATCCATGGTGTCCATGGACGTTGCTTTTGAACTTGGGTTTTAGTTCTATTTAAGTCGGAGGCAGAAAAGTGGATACATAATCTCTACTTGAGACATGATTATGATTGTATCACGTTCACGTATTATAGAAATTACATAGTATTGCTTCCAGTGCTGATTGGGCCCCGAGGGAGAAATCTCATTCACCCTTTCATCTTCTTACTAATCGTAACCTTCAATAGTCTCAATCAATTAGTTTCATTAGGATCTTCTTGTTTCATCTCTCACCGACAAAATCATAATGAAACGAGATGAGCAAATAACTTGTGCAGCTATTAAGTCTCCACGTGGGAGCACCCCATTGTACATTGGGAGTAGGTGCTCGGTTTACAGGTAGGAAAACGGATCAAGGGATGTTAAGGCTTCCTGCCGCTACCATACGTAAGTGTGTAGGAGCAGTAGGTATATAGATCCCTAGTCCTAACAAATATTTCGTATTGAATTGGCTGTTGTCATCCATCTATCGTAAGTATATCTTGTTCAGGTAACAAAAGTATCTAATATCTAATAATGAACACGGCACACTTTGGTGTTCTAAAGCAAAAGGCAAGTGTACTGTCGGCTTCATTTAAAGGTGTACTATAGACAACACTAATAAAACATAATTTTAATACAGAGTTTAATCATTATCGTCAAAATATAAAGTGTTTTTAATAAAAATTCTTCAAAGCATTAATAATTTATCAATTTACATTCAATATATTATATCTACTTGTGTATTCGTTATTAGTGAATGAATTTCAAATGAATCCGTCGGTTGTTTTTTCAAAGCAATCAACGTCATTTACATTAAAATTATAAAGTTTTGTTTAAACTGATTGACCTACCAATTTAGCCCATTCTCGGGCTTGTTTAAGATGAATGAAATCCCTGGAATTTTCATGCTTAAAGCAGTGCACACAATATTATTATGTTTATACTAAGAAATTATCCTGATTAACCTCTTTTGCTTCTGGAATCAAATGGCAACGCTCGTACATGCAATTATTTCAGTACATAGAAAGATAAAGATATAATAATATATGCTATTTTAAACTTGTATTTTAACATCCGGTTTGTTGGTGTTCAGTTTTCATCGTTGATGTGGGAATCTGTTTCATCACTCATCAGTCTACATGGAGGTATCGTGTCTCCCTCCAAACTTCCAAGTTCTAAAAGATCCTCTATATGTACTTTGGGCAGTCTGGCTTTTTTCAGTTTGACTGGGATTCCGTGATGGGTTGCTGTCATGCAAGGCAGTAGTAACATGGAACGTCTAATACAAAATCTACAATCTAAAACTTTTTATTACTTTGTATACAGGACCAGAGGTTTCTTATATAGGACATATAATTTATTTGTGTGGGTACTATGTGCATAGTTTATATCTAAAATTAATTTTGTTGGTTTTATTTTATCATGAAAAACAATGTAGGTAATGAAATATACACGTTGCTTGCATAGAGTTTTGTTCTCTATAATGTTCTTATCTTAAAAGTACTGTAGGAAGAGAGGGAGTACATAATCCACAAGAATAGTAGTGCAACCAACCTTTTCGGTACAAAAGTATGCCTTTCATCGACGTCATGTTTAAACGAATAGAATGGGGGAAATTATATTACTAAATTGAAATCGACAGCAGTATGTGTATTATAACTCGCGACATTGTTATGATCATTTGAAGTATGACGTACTTCTGAATTCTATTCTAGATAATCTGATAAATAGGTAAGACGGACAAAAATTAACCTGTGTCTAGATGGCCTATGATTGACTATACCTTGAGCTGGAGAAAAACATAAGCGAAGAGGAAGGGAAAAGCAAGAAGGAGACAAAATATTTTGGAAAGGGGTAGAGGTTATGGCTATGGTAGACGGACATTTGCTACCTGAACTTGTGCAACCCGGAATTTTGCGACAATTTTGGGACAATGCGGTCAGCGCAGGCAGCCCCCGCTGCCTGAATTTAAAAAAAACATGTAAATAGAATATTTTGACTTTTCAAAAACAAGCAAATACAACATTTAAAACTTTTTAAAAACAGTAAAATAAAATTTTTTGTACATTTAAAAAACACAAATAAAACATTTAATACTTTTCTCAAAACATATAAATAGAACATTGAGCACTTTTCAGAATCAATTAAAAAGAAAATTTTAAACTTTTCTAAAACATGTACTGTCATGTACATACATACAACAACAATTTGGTTTACCAAAGAAAATCATTAATAAAATCAAAATGATGGTTTTTGTATTGACACAAATTGCTGCCTAAAAGCAATTCCTTCGTCCGGCCCTGATTTTGTTTTCCACCACCAAACCTAGGACAGCTTAGGATACCTAAATTTGGAAGTAGTAAGCAAATGTCCGGGTAGCAAATGTCCTACAAACAGAGGTTATATCTTTAATGCAGTTGCAGTCAGTGAATACATTTTAGCTATGCCTATCCATCTATTCGAAAATATTGACTTGCAGCTTGTGGACGCGAAAGCCAAGATTGTTCATATGTAAAGGAACAGCAGCTAAAAGCTAACACCAGTACCAGCATACATGCACCGAATGCACACCGAGACCAAGTATTTGAATAAAAGTAAAATAAGATTCCTTTTGAGTCCAGGGTAGAATCTGTAGGGATAGAGAGGGATAGGGAGAGAGAAGCGGAAAGCAAGTACGATTAATCCCTGTCCAGTGTGGATCAGATCATGACAGAAGCTTCAAAGGAGGGTCCGCCCACACGTGGAAGTCAGACACTATCTGCCATCTGAGTCACGAAGACGGCGGACAGATGATCTAGCTTGATGGTCTTGTCGTGCTCTACCTGCTTTGCCAGACTACCTTGACAAATGCATCGAGTGACTTGAAACGGAATCAGCATTCATCTCTGTTCCCGAAAAATCTAAATCTTTTCCCCTGACTTTGACTCTATATGCTGACGCTGACTTGATTTTAGTCCCTTTCAACCAATCCAGAATATTTCTCTGTGTACCCTGTCACTACCACTTAACCACTTTCTTTCCTTCTTCCTTTTTTTATAAACAGTCACAATTTTCTTTTACATTTTTGTGCGCCTTGACGTATTGACCACTGCTCAGGGAGGTATATAGTAGACAATACTACAAATACAGCATAAAATTACCTTGTCTAATACTGTGGCATACAAGTTAAGGACTAACTATATTATTGTTTTCTAATGTATTTATTACTGACTTTTAACAATTTAAAATCCGGGATTTTTAAAAGCACAAACCTATGCTTTTACAACTACAGCTGGTTGAATGCTTTTGCTTGTAAACAATTTATCGCATCTACTATCAGTAGCACGTAACGTAGTATTAACTACTATATCATCATATACTGCCGTACGGCACGGCACAACTTGGAATCTGCTAAAATAAACTTGAATCCGTCAACAATAGGAGTGAGCAGGGAACAGTAAAGTAAGTCAGTGAGTGATTGGAATAGCTAAGGTTGCAAAAAAAAATACCTCGAGTATAATTATCAGTATTTCTCTGCAAACATATAGTGGACGCAGAGAAACATGTGGATGTATTATGGAATGTCCAAACATATAATTTGTAATTATGTGAAGTGTCAGATAGGGATAGATAATTACAAAGACATGAACTATGTATGTAGGTACTGTGTGTAAGTACAGGCACAGGCAGGGCTACTTGCTCCAAATGAGAAATTAAGTGCATGGGATGGTTTATGGTTTGGTTGCGATGTCATGTATGGACTCAAAGGAGGTAGGAGAGCTATAATTACAATTTAAAATGCACAGTACTGTATTCTGAATGATGGTGCACTCCATATCCATATCCGTCCCTCTTACACCCTCCATATACGAGTTATAATATGTACCTACGTGTGGATGTACACTTGAATGAAATGAATGAAATTCTAGAAATCTACTCATGACGATTGTCAAGGAGTCATGAGGGAGATGGAGAGAAATATTCCGAGTATTTCAAGAGAAAGTGTTACGGTGAGCATGAAGGATGTGATGATACAAATATAAAATATGAAGCAAGCCCATAACTCATATTGTACATGACCATGATGAGCAAACTACAGTTCAATAGAGTTAAAAAGTATTTAACTTGTACCATAACGTACATTGTGAGACTATTCTCTGGGTTTAGGATCTAATATGTATGAATATCTGTGCATATATCTGAAGTCCTTACATATGTAAACTTTGACTTGTGACTTGTACACTTACTTGTTGATGGAAAATTATTTATTAAGGGTTGATACAAGAGGTATACGAGTAGAGTCAGGCAGGCAGAGGCTCATCTGGTTCTTCTGACAAGTGACAATCTGTCAGAGGTGCCAAGAGGATCATCATTTACAGGAGAAGGCAGGCGGCCGGCTGGTCGCTCCTCATCTTTATCCGTCTCGATTGATGAATCTTTTATTCTTAGTGACTTAAGGTATGTTCTCCCTGTATCTTTTCCTCTTTGACGCCGCGATCTCCTGACTGACGTCCTCACTCAAGTCGTTTGTAAGTTAGGATCTTTTTCAAAAATTCACTCGGCTTGCTTACACTATAATGCAACGAAGCAAAAATATCTGTAAGGAATTTTTTGAAATGTTGAAATGAAAATTGAAATTGATCTCTTCCCTTTTCTTGTTTGTATTTCTTTCCTCTCTATTCTATTTTTTAAACACACTGGTAATTTGAATTTGAAATATTATTCTGACATTACACTTCCCCATAGCCTATCAACGACCTGGTTTGGGCCTGGGATCTAAGTAAGTATATCTTAATTAAATTACACACACGTTACACAAAAGCTTGTGTAAATTACATCTTACTTGACTCATGTCTAAGGACCTGCCCTGCAAACAGTGAGCACGTAAACATTGTACATTGACTCTTTTTTAAATGTGAATGTTCAATGAGCATCAAAACTTCCAACAAAACCAGATTTTTTAAAAAATAGTAAAAATAATAAAAAACGAAAAACATTTTAATAATCACATAGCTCTGCATTTACTATTTGCCTCAAAAAGTTTGTATTTCCATCACACAGCTGTACGTACTGTCAAATATTATGTGGTGGTGGTGAGCACATCATTAGTTGCATATACGTATGCTCTTCCTTGCTACTCGATTATTATTATTACAAAGGTTGGATTTGGTTTTGAATTTTCAAAGAAGTTGACTGAACATGTAGAACGCGAAGAGAGGGTCTACGGTCTAGTCTACAGACTATACGCTACCCTGCATTCTTACAAATTAATAATTTAGACGTTCCTTTACTTGTCAGTTAAGCCATTCGTGCCGGAATTGATAGATCAAATTATAAGTAGAATCATTCTTTCCGTTTTGAATTAAGATCGTGAGTGTGGATTTTCTCTGGACAGTTCATGTGGGTAACTTTATAATCTTACTCAATGCCACAGAGCCAGACTATTTGATATAGTGGCAGTCGCACTCACAATCAGACCTGTCTACTGCGCCTGTATGCATTTTCATCCGTATTACGTACAAGCTGTCAGCCTATAACCTAATACCAAGGTGCCTAGACAACTGTGGCACTACTCCTAGGTAGTAGGTAGCAGAAACGACTTTGAATTGAAGTAGATGCAAGTACGTAGATTAGTTGTATAGTCAATAAAAGAACGTGCTCTCTCCTTGATTCATATATCCATAGCTCTCAAAATAATCACCTCATTCCTCAGCATTTCCACTCATTAAATTAATATGGTTCGTTTTATTTACAAGGAACTCTCGGAATCTCTTAATTCCAAACATACTATGACTTGAAGGGTGTTCTTTTAAATATGCACCTAGGTACTTCAAGTAAACTCAGATCTATCGTTGCTTATACTATACAGTACTTGGCGCTACACATACGAGATGCTACTTTTTTTTGCTTATGCACGCCCTCCAATCGTTATACACCACTGACTACTATGCAGTAATCATTATCATAATATAACCACAACCAATCTTGGAATTCTCGATGGCTGCGCGCCGCAACTTTTAATTTATTTTTATTTGTACAGACAGCAAAAACTTGAAAATGTAAAAGTTTTTATTTTTAACTTGTTCCAGTGTGGGTTTAAAAATTATTACGATATGACTTTGTTTTTTTTTAATAGAAGATTCACAAATGTTGTATGTGACATAATATGTCGTATATGTACAACCTACTGTTAGGTCACCATCAAATTGATATGAATTAAACTCAAAGGAATATCGATGTCAAATTTAAATCTTATTTGCAAGTCTTTCAAACAGCAACAATCAGGGCCGGACGAAGGAATTGCTTTTGGGCAGCAATTTGTTTCAAAGCAAAAACCACCATTTTGATTTTATTGAAGCTTTTCTTTAGTAAACAAAAATGTTGTATTTACATGATTTTTTTAGAAAAGCTTAAAATTTTCTATTTTCTTGATTCTGAAAAGTGCAAAATGTTCTATTTACATGTTTTGAGAAAAGTGTTAAATGTTTTATTTGCATGTTTTTGAAATGTACAAAATAATTTATTTGCGTGTTTTGGAAATGTACAAAATAATTTATTTGCATGTTTTTGAAAAGCGCAAAATGTTCCATTTACATGTTTTTTGAAAATTCAGACAGCGGCGGCTGCCTGCGCTGGCCCCATTATCCAGCCCTGGCAACAATTTAATACAGCTAAAAAAATACAGCTTACTGAGTATTTATGAACGGAAGTTGAGTTTGAAAAAATTAATATTGATTCCAAAGGCTGATTCCAATATGTATATAGTAGTGATAATAACGCACAACTCCTCTTCACTCTGAATTCAAAAGTCTCAAAACGTTATGAAATAGACTGGGTAATTATGGTTCATATGACTTATTTTTAACAGAACTATTGTTCAGAAAACCATGAAAAACTATGGATATTTCATTCATGGATGTGCATATAGCATCATGGAGCAGAGTGGTGCATGTGCTGTTTTAAGTGATACTCATAATTCATGGAAGTAAGCATATATGATTATAGTAGTGGTTTCTGTGGTAGCTGGTGGTGGATAAAAATTTAGAATATTCAAATGTGAGCAATGAAATTAATTTTTACAAGGAATTAAAATTCAACGATTATTCTTTAATAGCCTCATAAAATTTGAAATCATAAGTGTATAACATACTCTACCCAAGCACGATAAAACAGTCAACAGCAATATGTACATAGTACATGGCGGAGTGAATTCTGATTTGGATTGTGGATGATTATGAGTAACTACGAGGCCTATATTTACAGTTGTAAACACTCACACACAACTCTTACACTCTTCACCGCACTACTAAAATTCAGAATAATAAAAAAAATGTAACCTATGTAAACATGTAACGTTTGATCGCATCGTCCTTTTTCATTTATTTTGATATTATTATAATGCATAAATAAAATATTTCCATGCTTTTATCACATATTTAAGATTTATCTGATTCTGATGGTAATATGTGATGAGGAGAACATATGTTTTTCTTCACAGTAATTATTTTACTTTATGAAGAAGAAGAAAAAAATTCCCAGGCATAAAATTACGGCTCTTCCAACTATAGATCTACCTCCTTATGCCTTATACTAACGAAAATTACATGCACTAACTTACACATTCATAAATAATATGAACACGTACAACCATCATAATCATAACATGGCTCGTTATCGCACAAACTACAAACAGTTCATGTAACAAGAAAACTTGAGAATAGTTTGCAAATATAACGCGAAAGTATATTTCTTTGGACAATATACCCTCGCGGCCAGACACACTCAATAATAAAAATTTACTAAAAGAACGAAAATTTTCAAGCAGGAAACTTACATTTTGATAAGGGTGTTCTAAAAAATGCCTATTTTGACTTCTATTTAAAGTTTGAATTTCCAGGATTGCATCGTCAATTACATTATATGTAGCTTTGAAAATTTCTGGAAAGAAAAGTTTCAGAGTGGAGTGAGTAGAACTCAAGCTTCATTTTCTTTTAATGCCTTCCATGAGCTCTAATGTACATGTTACATAAAATATTTTTATTCTTGAGTCGAACATTTTCAATTTTTCAATCCTTTGACACATCTAGAGATTTATGGTTTCTTTCTATTACTGGTATATTGTAGTTCTGTGAAGGAAATCAACATTGGATTGACGCTATGAACATGATGTGGCTATAGGTAGCTAGGGATGGCTCATCTATAGTTATGTAGCTGTGAAGTCTTCAAACAGAGTGATGGGGAATCTCATGACGGATTTTGATGGGTTGGCATGTGAAAACCTGGAGGGCATCGTTATGCAAGGGATGACTGGAAGGAATCTACCGCTGAGGTGAGAGCCATATGAGCCTCCAAGGGGGCAAAACAAGTGACCCTCAGTGACACAGCAACATCATGCCAAACCAATAATAATAATAATGCCCCATACGGAAAAAAATTGAAACATTATAATATGGACCATACTGCACGAAACGATGCGATGGAGGAACTACAACAACGAAAAGGTGCATATCGTCTGTGAAGAACCAAAATGCCCCATATCCATTTGTAGCTAAAAACAAAATCCACTATCTAAAAAAAATATTGAAACATGTCTTGAAAGCATTTAAATAGAATATTTTGCACTTTTAAAAAATATGTAAAT
>JAQFZE010005117.1:0-10575 GCA_034695245.1 Dicyrtomina saundersi | reverse complement strand
AACTTTACCCCCACGCGCTACGAAACCTTCCGCAGTATGTCAGCTAAAAAAAGTAGAAATGGAATTGGGCTCAGGCGGATCCACAGTTTGCAAACTAATGAAGATCTCAAACTTACAATTTCCGCTGAGCTGTACAGGGGGATCGAAATCCTTACGAGTGGTGAACTAGAGGATGCAAAGGCAAACCGTAGGTTTCGATTGGATGCTTACTGTCTGGGGCGGAGCATGCTAGCTCCGCCCATGGAGGAAGTTGAACCTCAGCACCTCCACACCTCCCACATTAAAGAAGAGAGTATTGAGAGCTATGATACTTTCTGGGAGACGCTCCATGAAATCATTGAGGAGAATAATAGCAGTCATTTGATTGAGCAGATTATTTGTGTTTTCACCGCGGATGTCGTCCGGAATAAGAAAACTTGGAGCGAGGACTGCAATTTACGTAAGAGAACATATTATTATGTTGACATTTTTGGAACTCAAACTCATAGATTTAAAATTTTAAAAAATCCCGCCACTGCCCGCCAGAAAACTGTACACTTAAAAACTCAAAAATCTCCTGTTACTGGTATTGCTTTGGCATGATGTTAACATTTCTTCAATCTAAATCAATACAGATTTTGTATTGAAAAATTGAAACTCTGAAAATTAACTAGTTGAATTTGAACTTCGCGCCGAAAATAAAAAAAATGTACGAAATCGTTGCCTAAACAAAAGTAGTTACAAAAAAATCAAATTTGTTTGTGTTGGATTATAGTGGAAGCAGCCATAGAATTTTTAATTCCCTACATGAAACCGACAGGCTATTTACTCTGGATCCGATGCGGTAATCAGAAAGAATGGAAAAACCCGCACAATCCTTTTCGAACGGATAAAGTTCTTATGCTTAATACGTTGCCAACACTCAAAGTGTGGAATACGGATAAGCGCTTGGCAGGGAACCGGCTTTTTAAAATGGATAATCTCTGCGTCATGCTTGATGACTAACATTCAACATTCGGATTCGGCCTTTTAGATCGCAGCTGACCACCAATGCCGATAGGGTTAATAGGGTACCATGACGCTATAGAGTAAAATACAAACACAAACAAAAATAAAATAGAATACAAAACAACCTACAAAGAATTTCAATGCCCACCTGGAATTATAAAACCCATTTTTGTAAAGCAAAAGTAATACCATATAAACGATTGGCCTCACCACTTGAATTATTATAGGTATTTTACTGCCCGTACATGTAATTGAATAAACTAGTTGACACTAGTTGACACTAGTTGACTCTTTTTTCTTGTGTTTTAAAAGTTTATAGAATAAATTTCACAAAATTGATAGTATTAAAAATATAAGCATTTATTTGTTAACTGACTGATTTTACACAGAAATTGAAATCAATATTCATTTTGGCCTACGAATGTTGTATGGGTCTTTCAAAGAACAGCAACCCAAACAAGGATCACTTGAAACTCGCTTCAACGGTTGTTGTTGTTGCTGCTGATAAATTGGCAGACTAAAAAAACAAAAACAATAAGAAACTAAATTCATTTGGTCTAAAGGGGCTACAGTTAAACTTTTCCATTTTTGGATTACTGTTTAACATAAGTGTCTATACTATTAAAAAACAAAAACTACGGTACTCAATAAAATGTGTCTTACTTATCCTGGCTAAATTCCTTCCGTTGAATATCCACAATCCAAAGAAATGCCAAGGCCAAGAGAGTGACAGGTAAGGCTGTGAACTCGTATAGACCTGTCCGATTGTCAAGCACTATAGCCCCACCCAAAAGTGAAACTATGGAAAAGGCGCAAAAAACCAACTGGACGATTATGTAACACAGCAAGAATATGTTACTTCTCTGTATGCAACAATATCAGTACAAACAAAAATCAAATTATTAAATTAAGCAATTAAATATTTAATTAAGTACTAGACTAAAGATTCTGTGTGATCATCTAGCTAAAATTAAATTAAAACTAGAAATATTGCACAAGCGTGATTATTAAGAAAGTATGAGAACAACTCACACTGATAGTGCCCCACCAAATAAGAACGCCCATTGCAATACACAGAGCACCAGAAACGCCAGATTTAACTGCATCATAAATTATTCGATTCTCTACAAAATGAAAAATTTAATGATTACAGAGATTGAGACATTGAGAGATTACATAAGAAAATATACAGATTAAGATACAGAATAAGGTTTATAACTACATCCCGCGTTTCTTGCGGTTCCATGTAAAGGATTAAAAATACCAGAACCAGCAGAAGTAAATAAAGAAGCATGAGGATACGAAACTAATTCATCTTTCCGATATAGAATTAATACAGAGCTCATTAAAATTCCGAAAATCTAGAAGCATGTCAAACATTATTGATATTATTATAAAATATATTTTGTTTTTTATAAAGCTCACAATTAAGTCTGCATATCATATGAAAGATCTAACGCAATATTCAGTAAAAACAAATTTTGGTTTGATTGAGATTGAATCTAAAAGATTGTGAAACAAAACAATATCCTTTTTCATCAGCTTTCAACTTACAATGTAAGTCCATTTTATAAAGTCACACCAAGTGGTCGAGTCACAGCAACAAATGTCACGCTTTCCGGAACCCATTTTTGACAGATGATAATCTCACACTTTTAATTAAGCACAAAAATGTTATTTAACCTTCAGTGGAACTTGCGTCAGCATTCTATTCAGGTAAGAGTAAGGTCCAAAGCCACAGTCTTTAGACTATAATATTGCTGCCCTGACCCCGTCAGTAGTTTAGTCCAGAGTCTGCATTTTTTTTCCACTGGCTGCGTGGCGACATAAACCTGCTAACATTGTGAAAATAACCTTTACAAGTTTTTTGGGTGGGAAACTACTATTCAATACAAACACAAATTTTAATTTCTGCAATAAAAAACATTCTAAGAAATATTAATAATTTCTAACAATAAATTAATAGTTGAGACTAAGCTTCAGCCACGGTAGATTAACCACGTCGACAATAAAATAAATATTTCTTACAACAAGTCTTTTCTGTACTATGATTTTGAACGCCTTTTTCGATAGTAATTGAAATTCATATACATATATAATACTAACTAGCTTCAAATTCAATGTAAGAGAAAATTAGTGTTTTAATTTTTTTGTTCACTGATACAATAATTACCTATATGCACGTAAAATTAGTTTCACTGATAATTAAATCAATTTATTGCGTAACAAAAATCACTGGAAAATAAATCATTGTTTAATGTGAATCATTGAAACAGTTGCCACCAGAAAACAAATAAAACCGAAATAGGCCTGCAAAAAAGATATAATATCCACTGATGATTAGAATACATCCACTGATTAAAAGCAATTTATTTAAATCTTTTGGTCTCTCTTTTTCGTTTTTAAAATATTTTCTAGATTTCTTAGAAACATATGCTTTTCGACAATTTTATTCACAATAATGTATTCAGTAAAGAAGTTTACACATTACACACTTGTGACAAATATAATATTCTTAAATATCTCATCTCTTTTCTATCTCATTATCCAATCCAATCGGGTTAAATACACTTCAGCTGATCTGAAAATAAAATCCTGGCGATAGTTGCAAAATTTGCCTTCACTACTTATTTTAAAAAATTTTGAAAATAATAGAGCTGGATTAATCCAGCTGGCTGCATAGCATGCACATCACACTAAATTACCATTCACTTGTCTTCAGTAAAAATTGTTTGTTTTGGGCTACACTGCTGCACACGAGTTTCATTTATGGTTCCTTGTTGGGGTTGCTGGGTACAGGGGCATCACGCACACTGTCATCAGGGCTTGACGCAACATCACTTGAGACCCGTTCCAATGGTTGTTGCAGTTGTTGTCGCGCTTGTTCTAGTTGTTGCTGATACGTCGGCCCGGTCGGCTGACTAAAAACAAAAACCAATAAAATTTAAGTAACAAAGACTAAAGATTTTAAGGCATAATTACGCTGATGGCAGGGGGGTCATAAGATAGGGTCCTAGCCCTAGAAATCAGGATGATTCCATGACATCATTTATGGACGACCCCTAATAATATAGCTATAACTACTTTTGTATCGTACCACCCACTCAATAAAATTTAACTTACATATCGCGACTAATTTCCTTCCGTTGAATATCCACAATCCAAACAAATAAAAGGGCCATGAGAGTTGCTGGCAAGGCTGTCAATTCGTATAGACCTGAGCGGTTGTCAAGCACTATAACTCCACCCAAAAGGGATACTAAGGAACATGCACAAAGTACCAACTGGACGATTATGTAACACAGCAAGAAAATGCTCTTTTTCTGAATACAATACAAAAGAAAGGATTAAATTCACCAATTAAATAAGTTCAAAAATTGGTAGTCATTATTGTCAATACTACGGACTCTTAATCTGGTATTCATAACTTTGTTACTTTGTTAATGTTATTAATACATATCATCTGTAAAGAACCAAAATAACCCATATCCATTTGCAGGTAAAAACAAAAACCCTATCCACTATCTACAAAAATATTCAAATATGTCTTGAAAGCAAATAAATAGAACATTTTGCACAATTTGCAAAAACATGTAAATAGAACATTTTACACTTTTCCAAAACATGTAAATAGAACATTTTGTACGTTTCAAAAACATGTAAATAGAACATTTTACACTTTTCCAAAACATGTGAAGAGAACATTTTACTGTTTTCAAAAACATGTTAATAGAACATTTTACACTTTTCAAAAACTCCTAATCAACATTTTACGCACGTTTCTCATTTTGTTTTCATGACATAGCTCATTTAGATTGTAGCTTAAATTGGATGTGGATCATTTTGGTTTTTCACAGACGATACTATGAAGATATTGAGAAGAACTCAGAACTCACACTGTTAGTTCCCCACCAAACCAAACCGCCCATTGCAACACAGAAAACACCAGAAATGCCAGATTTAACTGCTGCATAAATTATTTGTTTAACTGCAATATAAATAATATTATCATATTGATTACTTACTACAAAAGTTTAAGTTAGTTAGGAGTACCACAGCAAAGAAAGAGAGGAAAACATTTATTCAACATGGTCGCAACAAAGAGTGTAACAGCGGAGTCGGCGGAGTCGAGTGCACCACATGAATAAATCGTACCCACACGGGACGCCTCGGGGGTAAAATGTCCCTTAAGGTCAAGGTCTCCTACTTACGATTTTCAGTTTCGCCCCAATAATGCCCCGGGGGACGATTTATTCGTGTGGCTTACATTGATGTTAGTCTTCGTTACGCCTAATTTTTGTATGTTATGTATTCACATTTTTCGTTTTTTAAAGCAGCATCTTTGTCTGTAGTAGTACGCTGTGTATACTGATAGCCACTGCCACTGCCACTGCCACCATTATACGAATTAGACCATTGACGTCCCGCGCTTCCTGCGGTTTCTAGTGCACGACTAATACCACCAGTACCACCAGCAGAAGCCCATAAAGAAGATAAAGAAGTAAAATAAGATAAAGAAGTAAAAGAAGATAATGGATTAGCGATTATTTCATCCTTCCGATATAGAATTAATATAGCACTCATGAGGAAAACGATACCGAAAATCTAAAAGAATAATGACACACACACGCCGATATTTTATCAAATATTTCTGTCAACGTTTATTTATTTAAACAAGGTAAAATTTTATGATATGCAAAAAATTAAGAAACTAATTCAAATAAACTAACACAAGAAACTTAGTTTAAACATTTGTAATTTTGATAGCAATGAAATTGTCAAACAAATCATTGTAATTTAAAAAAAATAATAGTATAGAGTTTAATCATCTTTCAACTTACAATGTAAGTCCATTTTATAAAGTCACACCAAGTGGTCGAGTCACAACAACAAATATGACGCTTTCCGGAGCCCATCTTTATGTGCAATAAATTTTTACAAAACTTTCGGGAATTCAATTACGTACTGCAGATTATTAGTTAAATTTTTAGTTTTTTTTAGTTGCGCTTTGGCTTTTGGTAGCATTCAGGTTGGCATTTCTTTGTAGATTGAAGTGCAAGGTCAAAAGTCGCGTCTGACATCTATAGTCTATATACCAGTGATGCCCTTTCCTGTAGTAGTGGTTTGGTTTTCCAGTTTCAGCAGAGCCTGGTGGCCTGGCCTAAATATCAGTGTTATTTATTAGTGTTATTAGACGACGGATAGGTGTTCGACAAAACTTCGACTTCAAATGCTAAATTTTATTATTGTCATTTTAAACCACTACACTCTGCACTGCACTGCACTGGTAACACATAAATTACAGGAGAGTGCAGTGCAGTGTACTATTATTGAGCGAGTATTGAAATTATTATGAACAATGTTATTTTTAAAAAATTTGTGCTAAAACGCAGTATTAAAGTAGTGTTAATGTTTCATTCTATTTACAAAAATTATTTATTCCAGGAAATTAAAATAAATAATTGGTAATAAGTTGCGTTAGAGTATCCAAGTCTACAGTATTGGTGGCCGCCGTCCTCATATGCGAAGGACGTTCTTAAACTTTAAAGCTAGTACATTATTTTCGAGTGTTGTAATTTACATTTAAATGCTTTACTTAGACTTGAAAAAAATATTTTTGTCCAGGATTTGATAAATTTAATCAAATTTACTTTTTAAAATGTTAAAACCTGAATAAACAAAAATAAGTAACTGAATTTGAATTTTAAATAAGAAAAAGAAAAGTTATTGCCTTTGTCTTTGGTCACAATCAGTAATTATTGTCACAATCATTAATTCGTTTAATAATAATATATTTCAACATGCATAGTTCATTCATAGTTGAATAAACACAAATAATTAAACTGGTTTAAGCATAAAATACTTGTGATAATGTTATAGTTATAGTTGTACTATTTATTAATAATGAGGTTAATGACACTTTTTAAATTTGGAAATGAAATTCTGATTGTCTTTAGTCTCAATAACTCAATATAACAATGTTTATAATTTGGATTCTTTGGAAAGAAAGGAAATGGTTGTCGTCAGCTGTTTGCTTTGGTTAGGTTCAGAGAATTATCATTCATTTGTCGGGAGCCATTGTTCACTTTTGTCTACACGAATTTTACTAATGGCTCCTTAATTGTTTGGGTTCCGGTTGCTGGACGCAGGGGCAGGGGCCTTCTTCTAAGTACTTTTATTACATACTGTTAACCAGTTGATCAGGGACTTTACACAGCATTACTTGAGGATGCTTCCAATGGTTCTTTTTTGCTATGGTGGTGCTTTTTATGATGTTGTTTTTGTGATGGTGTTTCAGAATCAGATTGTTCTTGTTCTTGAGATTGTTCTGGATATGGTCCTGGTCCTTGTGGTTGCCATTGCTGCATTTCTTGTGGTGGTTGTAGTTGTTGTTCATACATTGGTATTTGTGGACTAAAAATCAAAATCAACTAAAAAGTTGGATTTCTACTAAAGAATTTAAGGCGTAGCATAGCAATAAATGTATTTGTATGCGACTGAACTAGAACTAATGTCAGCTAATCATCTGATTTATTTTGTATTTAAGAACTAGAACTAATATAATTATTAGAGAAATTAAAAAACAGTACGACCTTCTATACCTTTACTACAACAACTTTTAGTAAAATCGTAAAATGTTCCTTACTTTTCAAGAGCAAATTCCTTTCGTTGAATATCCACAACCCAAACAAATAAAACGGTCATAAAAACGGCAGGGAAGGCTGTCAATTGGGCAACACCTGTGCTGTTTTCATACACTATAATCCCACCCAGAAGTGAAACTATGGAGAAGACGCAAAGTACCAATTGGATGATTATGTAACACATCAAGCACATGCTGCTTCTCTATGTAGAACAACATAATATAAAAAATAATTAAATTAACAATTCAAAAAATTTATTATAAAATCTTTGTTCTCAATATTATAACATATATAGCCTTCATTTGGCATTTATTAACCCGCGCAAACCAAAGCTGACCACAATTGTGCCTTCGTGTACACACGCTTAGAAAATTTCTTAACATCAACCTTGTACGGCAGCGCTAACAGGTTTAGATGTTAACTTTAACAGGTTTTTCAGTAAATTTTAAAATATTTGAGAGTAGGTAAATCGTAAATGTAAATCAGTTAGTCAAGTGGTGGAACAGCGCTGTTGTTACAAAAACCCAACAGCAGATTTGTTAAAAAATCTACAGTAAACATGTTGAAACATTTATGTCGCTGTAAATGTAGTCCAGTGCTTAAGGCTGGAAGGCACCTATGAGGAAGGTTGCGGGTTCAAATCCAACTTTTGGTGTTATTTTTTAACTAATGAAATCATTCTGCAGGCCTAGCTGTTGGGTGATCTAACAGTGATTTTGGTAAGACTAATATAACTTCATTATCGGTAGACCTCTAACTAAAATCCCTGTTAACCGCTGTTAACAGGTTCTGCCGTTGATGTCGGAGTAACAGCAAAATCAGTCAAAACTTTAAAGTAGTAAACTCGCCCATATTTTTCTAAGCGTATAGCGTGTAGTAAAGTTGTAAATTTTATTTAAAATGTACTGATTTTTATCACATTTTGATTTCGGTTTTTTAGGAAAAAAGATTTTTTTTAAAGTCTCGAAAAACTTATGATGTGGATGATGAAGTGCAGTCGCGCGCAAAAGTTCTCGGCGACTGCTGCCGCTATGGCTATGGTTTTCATTCAAAATGTCAAATGTAATAAATAGCGTAAGTGATAAACAATAAGACGCCAGACGCCTGTACTGTTTTGCGTCATTTGTTCGCCAATAAAAAGCATGTATTTCATTCAAATACAGTAAAATTAGGCCGTATATAATATAGTATGTACCTACATAATATTGAAGAAATAGAGAACAACTTACACTACTAGCACCGAACCAAACAAGAGCGCCCATAACAATACAGAAAAGTCCAGAAATGCCAGACTTAGTTATGGCATAGTAAAATTGTTTCTCTAAAAAATATAATTTCAATGTTTCTGATTACATAAGAAAACTGTGAGTTGCTATTTGAGCATAAGGTAATAAAATAAACATAGTATTAAATAAATGCTATGCATTGTAACTTGTGTACATGTTAATTTTTCACCTTCTTCTGCTTCTGCTTTATCAAAAGGATTGCCAGAAGCACTACCACCACCCGAACCAGAAGGCGAATAACCACCCCCACCCGCCCCACCGTACGACCTCGGATAATAACCTGATGAAATTTTAGATGCTGCGTCTTTCGCCTCTTCTCTCCGATATACAACTAATGCAATACTCAAAAGGAAAACCATTCCGCAAATCTAGAATAAGAGAGACATAGGTAGGTATTTTTATCAAATATTGCTGTAGACTATATGACATAATATTATGCTGTAGCTGTAATTTTGCATGTAAATTTTGCATTTGAAACTTTACACCAAAACAAGCAATTCTTTTTAAACCATACTTATGTAATTTTAGAAGCTGCATTGAAAATGTAAAAAAAGTTTCAACATTTTTATAAATTTTTTTCAAATAGTTTAACTCACAATGTAAGCCCATTTTATAAAATCACACCAAATGATCGAGTCACAGCAACAAACTTGACGCTTCCCCAAACCCATCTTTTCCTTCTTCAATAATTTTGAACAGAAAATCAGAAAATATCAGAAATTTAATTATTATTAAAATTGTAGACAGCTGACACGGGTTATTCAGTTGCGGGTTAAATAATTAACTTAAGTGTTTAGAGTTGAACTTGTGACAGTTTTTTATTATGATAAAATTGAATTAAATTGAATTATACAATGCGGCAGCGGCTGCGGCAAAATAAAAATTGGTAGGGCATGGTTAACCGCTCCGCATTACTGTTTCTCCATAGCTAATAAAATTCCCTTTTAGGCGGCCCCTTATGAATGGGATATTTTTTAGTAATGCAGTGCAGTGCAGTCGGGGCTAAAATAACTTTTATACTAATTGTAAGTTGAGGTCACTAACTACGAAGACGTCTGTTGAATTTACGAAAAATATTAATTTTTTCGGATTATGTACAATAAAATTTTATTAGAAAGTTAAAAAAAAGTTTAGTGTATTACTGATTACTGGTATAAAAATACAAAAAATTAAAGGTTTTGATTTATATTATTCAAAAACATTGCAAAATTACTAAAATAATAATTAATTAATAATACATTAAATTATTTGAAACTAAACTGCGGTGATTAACCACGTCGACCGTAAACATTAAATTAATGTTGAATTAATTTTAAACTTTATGATAATGATGGTGATGCTGAATTGAACGTTTTTTTAATAAAAATGCAAGTTACAGTATTTTACTACCTTGCTATGTACTTTGAATGCCGACCTAAATAACGAATACATTATTACTGCTATGTTATAATAAAAATAACAAGGGGCTTTGCCCCTTGTTTAACGGCAGCATTGACAGTAATATGGGGCAGAAATATGTAGTATATCGTGTTCTTTGTTATTTTAATTTTTCCCTTCGACGAATTATGTGTAGTATTAAATATTTGTGCATAGGGATGCCAGATTTTACCAACTCCAAATCGGGACACTTTACAAAGAAATACTAAATTACCAGAGAA
>JAQFZE010005116.1:0-10576 GCA_034695245.1 Dicyrtomina saundersi | reverse complement strand
TAATGGCGCAGATAGAACGTTTTGTAGTTGTGAAAAGCTTTTAAGTGAGTTACGTGAAGTACTACAGCTCCTTAGAACACGTTTCAGAATTTTTAATAATTGCATAATTTATACAGGTGATTACTGTATGATCACTGATTACCTGTGATTACTAAAAATTTCCATAGTTACCTTAATGGTAAAAATCAGAATCTGAAATTTCGACCATTTCTGAAATTACAAAAAAAATTATTTTGTCGAAAAAATTTTCAAGTGCGCAGCATGTTGTTAAGCGATTTCTAGTTTTTTACGATGCTCTTTTCGAAAAAAAATATTCCATTGTAAAACTAGATTATCACTTGGCGGGGTTTGCTCGTTAGTATAGTCGATGTCAAATGTCGATGCTGGCGATAGAAAATAATATCAAAAATGAATTTCCAATATCATGAATGTTTGGCAGCGCCAAAAGGCAAGAAATGTGGTTCATATCCTGTTTTTCTGATTTTTGCTTTATTTGTAGTATTTTGTAGACATTTATTATCACCGTAAATACAAAAAATGTACTTCCAAAACAATGCATGCACTTTTAAAACAAAGTATATTGCATACTGATTTATAAAAATTTATTTTTAAAAATTGCAATAGTAACTGATACTAACAATGACTGCTGCATACTTTCATAACTGCTTTTATGTTCGTGTAGTAATCCCCTTATCTTTGTGATACTAATTATCTAAAGAATGAGTATTTACTTTGTATTTCCACAACTAATACAAGCTACAACTACATAATATACTATATAAATATCTGTACCTGGTTGAATTTCAAGTTTAAAGTTCTGTCTGTCCTCAGCAGTGTCTTAATTTTTCATTTGTACTTAAGTACTTCATATTGAACTCATACAAGCTCGTGGTTTAATTCAGATGGTTCTAGGAGCTTGCCAGTGATCACCCAGTCAATTAAAACGCATGGTAACAGAACAGTACGTTATGTAATTCGAAAAGTTTACAATTACAAAAGCACGTATATAAGTATATATGTCTCAAAATATATAAAGCTGATATAAGCATACTAGTAAGTAAAGTAATTATTGTTATCATCTATATCCAACGTGATTTTTCCTCTATTGACTACAATGTATTTGTGTACCAAAAATTATGTAAACAAATATATAGAATTAGTAAAGGTTATGTAAAATCAAAGCCAACAAATTTTAGTTGCTTCAAAGGTGTTATAGGTTATATAGTGATAACTTAGGAGCAATGAGTATGAAACATTTGGGTGCACGGTGCACCTATACCTATAAGCCTGATGATATTTCATTTCCTTTACCACACAATTTACGAACAGCTCAGGCTTAAGAAATGCTTTCGGGAGAATTTCAATAGTACAGGTACAGAATAGTCTCGGTTACTGTCCCTACGGGATCTTCCCTACAAATCCTTAAAATTTTGCTTTATTCCAGAAATAGTGTGAATAAAGAATAGTGGTAGTGAATAGTGTGAAAACTACAAAAATTGATAATATTAAATTACCTATATTTGGGAATAATACTTCCAGTATATTATTATCGAAACTGATATGAAAAACTACACCACTGGTCTTTTTTCATCACATACATCGCCGACATACAAACAAATGTAATTAGTAGGATCCACACTTGTATTTTACAATACAGTACAATGTGTCTTCCACAAATGACACCACTGATTGGGTAGATAAATCTAACTGGTTGCTGATGACGTGCCATGTTAAAGATTGCTATTTACGTAATGATTAGGATGATGACAGAGGGTACATTGGTACAACAAATTAAGATATTTTGGTGACGCCAATTACGGACAACCCATATTACTTTTTACTGCGTATCCGTTGCTTAACTAATGTTATTGTTATGACCGAATAATATGCTTATTGCTTATAGGCGGCTTCTCTCTCTAACAGGTACGGACCTTACAACTTGCACCCCTTCGTCTCCCCTTCAGTAGTACCCAAAGTAGTCATACCCTGTACTGCCTATATAACGGAATATATTTCAATGGACATTATTCCTATTCGAATTTTTTTAATGTATTGCATCAATACATACGACATTACAATAACAAAAAATGAGACAAGAGAAAGTTAAAAAAATACACAGCTAGCTCGACTGATTAAGCACATCATGAACATGTTGATTGGATCCTTTATTTTTTTGTGGTACGCCCCGAACGTAGTGGCGTAGCAACGATTTAGCTATCTTAGCGGGTTTTCTACTTGGTTTTCTCTTAAGGGACGACAACTTCTGTTATGTTCGCCTGTTTACGGGGTCGTCCTGGTCCATGTTTTGGTTGTGACGTCGCAGTCACTGTCTTGCTTGGAAGTAAAATAAACTGGAACTGCTTGTATTTGCTGTGGTGGTAGAATTATTGGGTGCCGTTCACCAGTAGTTGTATGAGGTGTAGGCAGTTGATCACGCTTACTAGTTGAATTTTATGGTTGTCGAATTGAATATATTGTATATATGCTATTCGACACAAGAACCTAACTTTTCTATTGATGCTTGGCTTTTAACTGTGGTGAACTTTAAATCGTGAATTTTAAATGAAACAGTCCTGCAACAACAGCTTATCACAGTGCAAAATAATAATGTTAGTAAGCGGCAGGTACGAGTGTCAGGGTACGAGGGGATGCAATCCTCACACACACGTGTGAATTATCACTCGTTGTGGAACCTTCTCTGATGGCCATTACAGAATTAGATTATACGAGAGCTTTTCTAAAAACAAAAATGGAGCCACCTGCCTGTAGTTCAAGACGAAACACGAAATATTATGTTCCCAGCTCTTTTTTCAAAGAAAGGCAGCTGATTTATCTATCAATAAATTATCCGTTTTAGGTATTCTATTTACAAATTCTAATTAATGTAAGCGTTGGTACGGAATAATTTTTTACTGAATCTACAATATTGCTTAAGTATAAGTACTTATTATTACTTATGCCGCCCAGAAAGAAGAGAGTAAATTACTTTTAATGTCTTCCTTAAATATTGTAAAGCAAAAAAGAACCAGGAACAAATAGGAATATACTAATCAAATTAACAAATTTATTTGGTAAGTAAATCACTCTTACATTTTAAGTACTCACCAATTATTTGTAGCCAATTTAACAGCAATGAAAACAGTAATAAAATTATATACTAAATAATATTATTTTCATTGTGTACTCCAATTAATAAGGAAAGTACTGTCTGCAAAGATATTCTTGAATTGAATGCAATAATGCAAGGATTGTTCATAGAACGATGGATGGGTTGGTTAAAAAAAATTGAAGCATGTGTATAATATGCTAATATGCAAATCAGAAGACATACTTGCTGGTAATTCCATATTAAACCACACTTGAAGTTTTAATCTAACTGTAAGTAAACTAAGTAACATAAGTAGATTTTGGCAATACAATTACAGCAAAATAAAATAATTTTACTTAAAAGTAGATAAATATAATTTGTTGTAACTCTACGGGTATAAGATATTTATTATACACCATTATTAGGTATGTACTATACCTACTTACGTACTAAAAAACGATTTTACAAATAGGTAACAAGTTATCAATAACAACGATTATATGTAAACTTAAAAAATTATTTCTTGTAACTCGCCATAAAAACTAGTTACTAGATCGAACAACTATATATTCTATATTTTCTTGCTTTATATGTTTTGTTTATCATCAGTTTTATGTTTATAGGTTTAGTGTTGTAATACAGCCCAACCTAATAAAATAAAGGAAGGAATACAGGGTCTGGTCTGGTGGCTTTGCATTATTATTTGGATGAGAAGGGGAGACATCTAGTTAAAAGGTCACCGGTGTCTCCAAAATTAGTTGATACATTTTCTATCTATAATATTCTTTAAATATAAAATTGACTTTCAAATTTCAAATATTTCTTCGACACCTTCAAATCATACAACTGAATGCGCTGTATATTCCTTTATGGAAGTACATACATAACTACAAAAACTAAATATAGTGTTAAACTAAAATTTGTTATTTTCCTAATCTCATCCAAAAACTAGCCTGCTCATTACTAACTAACAACTGGCCGAAGTTAACTGGTACGCTTTTGTATTTTTAAATGCAGCATTTACAGAACCACTAAAGTTTGACACTGTTGCAACACCGAGTGTGCAATTTTCTTGGCATCAAATTACGTGATCTTACTTATGTAGTTACAAACACGACCACAGTTCACTGCAATTGAAAGTGATTTTGTAAAGTAATACATTTAGGTAATAAAACAATTTTTGAAGTAACAACAAAAAAAGCTAAGTAAGACATTTTATAGACGGCACGGTGCTTTGGTGGTATAAATTGAAATAATTGTGCTAAGATTTCAGCATATATCCGTGCCTTCTAAAAACATAATATCCTGTTACCTAATTTATTAAAGCCAAATAGCAAATAACGTGAAAAACCATCAAATGAGGTAAGTAAGTACATTACATTTGGTAAGTTTAGATTATTGTTTTATTTCATAATAAAGTTTGCTGTAATCCATTTACTCTTTGTCCTACGCAAACATGCAAAAATAAGTAGTGCTTATAGGTGACTACTAATAATAACAAGCACACTTTACGGTGTTAAGGAGAATATTGCTCAGAAAGTACATACTTTGCATCCATGGAAGACGCTACACAATTGTGATTAAGATTATAACTGGGCGAATTGCATTACCAAAGCTAAGTTATTAACTGTTTTTATTTTATGATGAACCTTTGACTTAAAACTTCATTTGTAGAGAATAGTTATGCATACACACTAATTTAGGTACACTCTAGATGAATACATATTGTATTGTATTACTATTCCTAGATAAGTTCAGACATAAATAATTTAATAAGCGAACACAATGCGCTGGTCGCTGCACATTCTTCATTGTCTTCCATCAAGTCATTTTCTCCTGTAATTGTAGTTCTCTAATCATCGTCAGTCAGGGTTTCTTAACTTGGTCATGACCATTCAAGGTATGAAACCACATATGGCATTGCAGAGGAGAACGAAATGCCAGCAAAAATCCCTGTGATGAGAAAGGCTGCGCCAAACATACCCGCAATCGGAGCGTGCTCACTCTCGACAGTTCTAAAAAACAAAATAGTAAGTACATAATATTTAGAGATGAACTACAGAAGCAAATAAACCAAACCTGTAAAATTAAAAATAATAAACAACAATATGAAATAAAATCTTACCGTGGACAGTACATCATTGCCAGGGAACTGTAGTAACCACTAGTTAACCCCAATAGGATACCACCGCCCCAATATAACCAATCATTTTGTATATATATTGGCAGTGTTCGCTCGATGTTAAGTGGAAGATACTTGCAGAATAAAAAGAAAGGTAGGAAGGCGAACCTCAGGGTGACAGGGATCCAAAGAAATCTTGCTGAAGGCTGTAACAACAAACATGAGCAGTATTTTAGCACGAACTGTAAATTCCTAATGACAAGTTAATGATACTTGAAGTTGCAGTATATAAGGCATTGGTTTTGCATTATCACATGCTATAAACATCACTATTGAAATACTAATTAAGTGATGTAATAACCGTCTTACCCACAAAAACAAGGAAGGAAGCATATTTCCAATCATAGCAAACAGATTGAAAGTAAGGAAGCACGTGACTGCTACGAAGTAATCCTTGGGAAGGATAAAATTTGGGTCGCTCATTTTGACATCTGTAGATCATTAACAGAGCATTCGAAAAACATTTCTCGAGTTATCTATAAAGTACTTATGCCATTTTGTTATTGCACTAATAAGGTACTTTATTCATTAAATATGTATACCTGAGTAAACCGTCGGGAAGACTGATAGCGTGACAAAGAAGACCAAAAATACGTTTATGCACTGAGGGAAACATTTCTTGAGAATTGTAAAATTCGATGTCTTCTGGACCACACCAACCCGTGTGCTCAATTGTCTTTTGTTCTCCTGTTCTTTGGAACTTAACAGCTCATGGTACCGGTAGAATTTCTGAAAAATTGAAATGAACATTGCTGTTTAACTTTAGTATAGTTACTGTTAAATAGTATGCTAAAGTTAAAGACGAAAATACGATTTCTTTTTGCGATGTCAACTATCGATTATAGGCGTACACAGCTGGGTTACACAGCTTGATGACAATGCAAAATGAAAGCATTATATAATAAAATGAGTATTGGAACAAAGCATACGTTTAAAGGAAGAGCAAAATAGGTGTCGAAGCAAACCAGGAGAACAAAAAGAGCCGTGATGAAATAATAAATAGCAGCCGTCCTCTGCTCTGGAGCCACAGCAATTGAGATTATATTGATGATAGCAGCGAATGTTCCCGAAATATTCTAAAAAGAAAAACATACAAAATGATTATTACTGACAAGAATTAGAATCAGCATACAACATGAATAACCAACGTACTACACTACAGTTATTATATTAAATTAAACATGTTTGCTAAGTTAGGATGATACTACAATTTCTTACATTCCCGAGCACTACAGCACCGGTATAATCAAGCTTAGCAGCGATTCCGTACACCGAGTTCTGGTATATTCCTCCAGCCACTGAAAATTCATATCCAATTATAATATTAATCTCTTTTACGCGAGTAGGCTCTAATTTTTGGGTCATCACTTATAGCATAAGAGTGGTTTTACGAAAGGAGGCTTAAGTCAAAATAATTATAGCATTTAATTCAATTGACATCCTTACTATTCATAATGACGACAGATAAAACAGTCAAAGAAAAAAATGCTCCAGGGATAGCGGATGTATCCACCATGGCTAAAACTACAGTTGCAATGAACAGAATGACTTCAATAATAATTGACCACACGATTCTAGTCTTCAGATTTCCCCTGTAATATATAAACCAAAATTATTATACTATTTAAGTACAAAAATGAAGTAAGCAGTGCCTAAGATTTTACAGAAAGCTCTTTCGAAGGCTTTTTACTCAAAATAATAAATTAAAAAATAAAAATACATGTTTGGTATTTCTATTTTGAATTTCAGTACTGTCTGGCTGTGTGCTGGTCACAACGGAGTACAACTTAAAAACAAAGAATCTAGGTAGAATATGTATTATTAAGCAAATTGGATTAATTATCGAATAAAATCTGTAAGGCTTCTTTCAGCAAACCTCGACCTCAAGTATAATAAATCGTTCAATTACATTTTGGTAAAAGCGTTACATGGTGTAATTATATACCGAACATTTCCTAAGCACTTATATATCCAACCAGAAGGTATAGGACATTAAATTAAATCGTCGTCTCTTTTGTCATAATTAGAACGAAATAATCAAAGTTCGTCAAACAACCTTTTTTGTTCCACATTTGAAAAGGTCTATGGCATACTTAATTAAATGACGTCATAAGGTAACGTATCTACATAATTATACGCGTAAATATATAGATGTATAAAAGTTCTGCGGTATTACACTGCCTTCTACATAAACTAGAGTTCCGTATACATGCAGCTACGTAAGTTACAAAATAATCAATTCTCCTACAACGTTGGAAGAAGTTGAAGAAGGAAATGAATAAAAACTTGACTGCTCTATTCACCAAGAGTGAGTAAAATTTATACAGCACAGTAACAGAAGCCTACGTTAGAGATATTCTAACTGATCACGCATACAGGTAAATGAAAAATAGACAAAACGTATAGAATTATAAAATTATACAATAAAACCACAAAATTAAAAATTATATTAGTTCACAGAATACAAAGTTACAATTACCCAATGGGAATGAAAATATTCAGCCAGTTGAATAAAACATTTGGTATCTGCGAAGCAAATCCGATGACAGGTAAGAAATTACTTGCATATTGGGATGATTCAACACCGGTATACTTTTCTCCCAGCTTATAGTCCACGAAATACTGGAATACAACAAGTATGATAAATAATTGTTTTCGCTATAAATAAAATATGCTATTCTAAGGAAAAAGATAGGAGTACATCGACCCACAAACTTACCGATTTAGCAGTGATGAACATATTCCAAGGCATAAGGGTCCCTATACCATGGATGACCATAATTAGGAATACCAGTTTGAATCTAAAATTAAAAAAAGAATCAGTTTATTACAAAGGTACAATTGCACAATAGTAGATTTTCGTTCTTTCTATACGATATGAATAGTACAGAAGCTTATTGGGAAAGTATAAATTAAAACTAACCTATCCTGAGGCACCTTAACAAAAGGCCGCAATTTTCTATTAGCATTATATTTGGCAATATTTTCAAAATTTTCATTATTAGCGACTAATTCAATGTTTTCAGTGTCCGAAGTAGTAAGTAACGGGGTAGAAAAATCCGACAATTTTTTGGTTAAATTTGGCGAGTAGTAATAAATGGATGAGAAATCTTCTAGTGATGCCAACGGGGCTTTTCTTTCACCCGCAGCCATAATTTTCTTTCTCTTTTGATAAAGGACAATGCTGCACACGATTTCTAGATTTCTCTGCACGTAGCTTTCAGAGCCACTTCAATAACCACTTATCATCTATGGTTACCGGTATACAGAATCACTTCAGAGAAGTGAGAGAACAACAACAATAGAGTGGATCTATAGGTATCTATATGAGTTGCACATTAACGAACGGTGGTTACAACCAATTGGCAATAGATCTTTCACCGAAACAACGAAATAGATAACTCTTGCTTTTCTAAAGTAGGACCGGGTAAAGAGGAGAGTCAGTGGCCATATATTCGCTAGTGACACACAAACAACACCACAGGAGGTTTCTATCGTTCTTCACTAAGTAGAGTCAACTAATTTTCTACTCTAATCCCGACGAACCATGGACTGTCAAGTACTGTATAGTCTCTTCGTTGCAAGTACACAATTATCTATATTTCTCTCAGTTTCAGTCTTTCGTTAAGTTATACAAGGCTGGCAAAGGCAAAAGGCACTGCTGCTGTTTCTCCTCTTGGTAAAAGTGGAAATAGTTGAGTCGTTGCAGTAGCACACTTTATATGGAAAATAACAAAACAATAATACCAAGCACAGAAGTCTGGCAATATACGTCTAAATAAGTTGTGATCGGGATGGACCCATAAATATGCATAACAACATGCGGTAGAGACAGTCAGACAGAGGAGAATCCAAAGAACAAGACTGTAAAACACTATGACACACCGTCAGACCGACACAAGCGTCTCTGTCTGTCCGCCCTGAACTGAATCTCTGCATACGCTAAATCCCTCTCATTTAAAATCCACTCCCGGCACATAGTACTTATATACTCTAACACTCAGCCTACACTTTCCGAAATACCTTCTATGAGCAGGCCACACTGGTTCCACCTTTAATATAATGGGAGCAGTTCATTCTAAATTCCACCAATTCAATAAACAATTGAGGAAGAAGATCTCGGAATGACAAAACAAATTATGATGTGTCTGGAAGAACGGAGCGAAACAGTGTGGAAGAACACGATAAAAACAAGAACTATTTAACCACGTGAGCTGGAATGGAAAGAGTGAGTTTCCAGCGCTGTGCCATCATTAATCGATAAATCGGTGAAATAGCATCCAGTCAGCGAACGCCCAGAGAACTGCCGAAGTGAAACTTCCTACTTCTACACACAAGCTAACGTAACTTCTGGTTTGTGGACTCGTGCTGACTCTCTTTCACCGGGTAGCAGTCGAATCCCCCTCCTCGTACTCTGCGCGCTTACTACATAATAATAACTATACTCAGTCAAGTCTCTTTAGATACTCACTGGGATTTTATTTTATGCCATCCCTTCCTTTTTCGTTTCCCTATTTATCGGCACATGGCTTTAACGCAATTTGTAATTCATCTATCTCAGCCTTTCCAGCTTACGAAAGTATATATACACATACAAAATGTCCCTGCAACGCATTCAACCATTCAGACGACGAACCCTAAAATACACAATCGTCCGTTCGTTACATGCGGATGCATACACAGCCAACCTTAGTAATGTCAGTAACAATATATCCTTCAATTTTAGCTTCATACCGTACATTCTTTCCCCCCTTTCATTCATTCCTTCCAGTCCTACAATGTCCTTTCCAGCCTTCTATCCACTTTTTTTAAAAAGAAAATCTATATCTCTCCCTATATGGCTGCATTCCCAAATCCTACACGATCCTATACATGGTTATTCAACTTCACTCGCTTCAATACCATCCCACAGCAGACTTGTGCGTCTGAATGAGTGCGAGCAGAGCCTCTTTTTGAATCATAGCAGGATCGTCATACAGCCTAGAGTATTACTACTTTGTATATATTGTTAGTCCAGATTTTCAACTCTAAATAAACAAAGTCGAGCCAGGTAATGACCCTGACTCTCAGAATTTATATGGCGGTCATATATGCACACGTAACAATAACAATCATGAAAGGAGAATAAATCGAAAGCGAGTTCCCTATATGGCTCTTCCAGACTTCTTATAGAAACGTAAAAGTGCACTTATCCATGATCTCCAAGTCGAATAGAATGACAGCAGAGTAAGGGAGCTTGCAATTATGACGTCATAAAATTTGGGGTAGGGGGGGTCTGCAAAAAATGATCTTGTATCCCTTATATT
>JAQFZE010005115.1:0-10576 GCA_034695245.1 Dicyrtomina saundersi | reverse complement strand
CCCTGCAACCTCAAGTTTGCCACAAACAGCTATCTTCTGGTTCATAACCAAGCAAAACACCTCAACCACACATTGACGGCACTCACGTGCCTGAAATGCAACCATGAATTTCACACGGAATCCGAATTCGCAAAACATAACGAGTCTCATAGAAGATTTCTAATCCAACGAAATAACACAAAATCATCCAAAGTCGTTAATTCAGTTGGTTCTACCGGCGGTTCCAACACAATGGCGTACCTGTTCGAGTGGCTAAAGCGTCTACGACAAATAAAAAACCTTGACGGATCAGAAAATATCATTTTAGTAGATCCCGAACCTGTAGCAGATAATTTCGACGAAATCAATTCCAAAAATCCTATCACCTGTCTCTTGTGTCAACAAAAGTTTACTACAACTTCCGTATTACGGATTCACATCCGAGATTGTTGGACACGAAACAAAGGGAGGCATCGCTTCTGTGTCATTTGTAAAAAGGCTTTTAAAAAACCGCATATTCTGCAGGATCATTCAAGGACGGAGCATTCAGAAGCGCAAAGAGTCTTTTTTACATGTGCATTCTGTGACCAAGAATTTTTCGACGAGAAAACCATTGAAGAACATGAAGAAGCCCACAAAGACCCGAATTTTCTTCCTTTTAAATGCCCGCATTGCTCAGTTTCACTTAAGGGCAAGGCTGATCTTTTGAAGCACGTGACTGCATTACACAGAGGACTCTGGAAGATTGTTGGATATAAATGCAAAATATGTTTGAAATCATTTCCTAGACAAATCGCACTAGACGACCACAACCGATTGGTCCACACAGGAGAACGACCTTTTAAGTGCAAATTTCCGAACTGTAGTTACACAACCTACAGCACGGGAAGTCGGCAACTTCACTATCGCTCGAAGCATATGAAAGAGTTGGGATTGGAACCTGAGCAGTTTCTCTGCCCCACTTGTGGAAAAGTCTTTGGGAAGCGTTTGGGATTAACTCGTCACCTCAAAATAAGTCACACGCAAGAGAAACCTTATAAATGTACTCACACGGGATGTACGAAAGCCTTCAAAACAAGTACTCAATTGACCGAGCACGTGAGGGACCACACGGGGGAAAAGTCGTACGTATGCGAGGAGTGTGGCCAGGCATTTGCCCGCCTATGGTCTTTTACTAAACATAAGCGATCTCACGAAGGGACTTTGAACCGAGCGCAGTGTCATTTGTGTCCGCGGAAATTTCTGGGAGGCTGGGAACTCAAACAACATTTGAAGTTTCATAAAGAACGAAAGAAGTTTAAATGTTAATTCTGTAAAGTTGAATGTGCCACACGTGTACATTTAAAGAAACACGAGAAAACTCACGGAAATGAACGTGGCAGTAACATCAATGACGACGGTGAAGGTTCTGCTGATTCGGACGTCTAGGAGAATTGACTCGTAATATTTTGTACGAATTCAATCACTATTTGAAGTGCGGCATATATACAGACTACTTTACCGACAGTATACTTTAAATTATCAAGGATATGTTTTGATCTTTTTGATCAAATTGTAAATATTTACTTTGTAAAAAACTTAACAATGTTGTATGGGCTAACGCCAAATCGACTAAATGAATAAATTATTATTATTATTATTATATGAATAAAATGAGTATATTATTAAATAAACCAATATTTACAGGATTTTGTGTCTTAGAAATGTCAAAATAAAGAATGTATAAATATGTTTATGAACATTTAAAACCCAAATGGGGAAATGATGTGGAAATAATTCAAACTGATACTGATGGTTTAATGTTGCACATAAAAACTAATGATTCCTATGAAGATATAAAGAATGATGTTGAAGTGTGGTATGGTACTAGTGATTTAGAAGTTAAAAATATATTTGATTTATTTGATATTTATGAATAAAAAGAAATTACGCTGTTTTAAAATAGGAAGCAATGAAAATATTGTAAGAGAATTTGTAGGATTAAGATCCAAAATGTTTTCATATTTTATTGAATGTAATGATACATTAATAACTAAGAAACGAGGTAAAGGTATACCTAAGCATATCGTTAATAAATATAAGATTGAAACGTAAATAAAAGTATTAAATGGAGAAATTTAAGATAAAGTAAATTTTATTCAAATAAGATCTGATAAATTAGATATGTTTACTATTATTCTATCAAAAATTGGTTTAGCTAATTTTGATGATAAACGATATATTTTAGATGATGGGATTACTACATTAGCACATGGAAATCATAGAATTATGCTGTACTCATAGTCGTACTTGCAGTCGTTGTCTTACTCGTAGTTGTGTCGGAGTACGAGTACGTGGTGGTTTTTTAAATTCCTGAAATTCTTGAAAATAGTCTTGTTTTTTATGAAAAATAGAAATAAAGCATGAATTTATTATAATTTTATGCTGTTTTTGAAAAGTAGCTCGTGGCTCGTAGTTGCGCCAGAACATACATTTACACACTACTGATTATGCAAAGTGTAAAAGCATACAAACCTTTTATCAGTACAAATTCAAATAAAATTCTATAGATATGGCTTTAGTAGGTTTCTTTTTTGTAAACTAAAGAAAGTTATTGAGAAAAGAAATTAAATTAGTCCAGTGGGCCATAGGTTTTGCTAATATTAAAGACGTCATTGAATCTTTAAAAAATAATTGTTACTTTAGTCTAATTGTTCTAAAAACTAAATATTATAAACACTTTTTGTCAAAAATTATAATTGTTTTAAGCTAACTAAGGTCAGCATCAATTAGCCGAAAAGCTTAGTCACAATCTACAAAACCAAAATTGATGACTTTATCATGAAAAAATGTGACCCTAACAATTTGCGTAACTAGGGACTGATATATCTTTGTAGTTCTGACAATAAGGGTTTCTCCCATGTTTAAAAAAACAAAAATTATGTTCTCGTAAGACCATAACAGTCACGTAAAATAAAGCGCAGATCTATTTATCTAAAAAGCCGTTTATTAGAAATATAAAAATTACTACACTAAAACTTGAACTTACGCCAGAGCTCTATAATTTAAGAGACGGAACTAAACATTGTTTATTCAGTACTAAAAAACTTAATCTTTTTGATCAAAGAGCATTTCATGATTCAAGATAAACAGACCAGTTTGAAGAGTTTAGTCCTATAAAGTGTAATCGTGACGCAAGAATGCAGTATAATTCACCTACTGTATTCCACAATCTTAGTTATTACGGACAGTTTTTGTTACAAAGGTTAAAACATAATAATATTACTAAGCATGTAAATGGAATTTGGTTTTAATCTAAAAAATTACTTATATTTAGTTTTTGAAATGAACAACAACGAATTGTTTCATTGATTCGTATTACCGTTTGCTAAATTCTTTAGATTAATTAGTTAGGGCAGCTAAAAAAGAAAATTTACAAGTTTTTAAAACCGTGAAAGATGTTTCCCGATTTTGAGGACGAAGAATTAGATCTTCGTTTGTCAAAAGGTATTTATCCGTACAAATATGTTTTTAGTTTTTGTAAATTTAATGATACTGAATTACCTGCAAAAAAATATTTTTACTCCTCAACAGCAGAAGCCGTTGTGACGAATAAACAATATGGACATGCATTAATTGTATTCTAAACTTCTGAGTGTAAGAATTTACAGGTTTAATATAACTTGTATGTTTGTACTGACGCTTTACTGTTTGTTAATTGCTGTTGACTTGCTAGATAATGTATTTACAAATTTTACAAAAATGCCATTTGAATATTTTAATTTAGATCCCGCTCATTTTGTAAGTTTACCAGGGTTGTCGATGGACTGCTTTAATTATGAGCAAAACTAAATTTGAGTACTTGCCAAATATTAAAATGTATACCTTTTTTGAAGAGCTGTCAGATAAGAAATTACAAATATTGGTGTAAGGCAAGTGGAAATTATTATTCCCTACATAGACGAACAGCACGACTCTCAAAAGCCTGGCAGTTATGTTTAATATTTTGATTTTCGTAATTAATATGGAGCAGCTTTGACTGCCCACTTGCAATACAGACAACGACTACTGATATACCTAATATGCCCGATGACAGTGATTGTGGCTGTTTTCTTGTAGTAAATTTAGATAATCCGTCCCAATTACATGCTAATTATTCTGACATTTCTCTTACACCTAAAAGCAGAGCAGTGGCATACAAAGTACTGTCACTCTATACCCGTAATCTAATACAGCAAATGAATTTAACACAAAACTGCGTAGCCCATAAAAAATTAATTTGTTTATTAAATCCAAACAAAAAGTATGTAATTCATTTTATATTGTTAAAAAAATATTTCAAGCTTAGATTAAAATTCAAAAACGTTTGACGAGTGTAAAAATTCATGCAAAACCCGTATTTAAAGTCATTTGTTGTGTTTTGTGCAAAACAACGAGCAGGGGATAAATTACTGTTTTTAAAGCAACTTTCTAAATACTTTCCTGACACATTTTACGAAAGGACAATTCTAAATGCTTAAAAGCAGGCAAAAGTAAGATTTGCATGTACAAAAGCCAGGATTAGATATTAGTATAAACGAACTGATCGGATGCATGTAAAAATTGTTTTTAAGAGAATATGCAGTAGTATTACTATTTAAGAAAACAGTGGTATGTCTCAAGCCAATGCTTTATTCAACGAATAATGTTATAGATGATTCAAAAAGGTATGTGTAGGAATTCCATTATGACTATTTACAAAAATATTATAAACCAAATAAGTCTGTTATTTGCATAGGTAACACATAAATATTAAAACGCAGGTTTGATAAAGGCAATAACTCGAATTTTAATATATATAAAGATATAAAACTTTATTTGGAGTCCAAAAACAACCAATTCGGCTTAAGTGTTTATGAAGGCAGCCCTGAAAAGCGCAAAAAACTGTACAACCCAGAGCCTAATGGGATTGTCTGGCTGATAAACAACAAAGTAACTAATAATATTCTAACTGCAGGTATCTTTTTACTACCAAAATAATACGTTATTAGAACAGCGAAGTACAAAAAAAAGATTGTCAGGGCATAGCTCATTAGCAGTGTAGCAAAAAAGAAATTCCTGAGGTATGACGTGTTTTGCAAGACACTGGACCAAGGCATTATCTTCTCTGCTTACACTTGATCAATTAAAAGGTATAAGCATAAACTATAAACTTATACCTAAAAATACTAGAAAATTTTATATAAATAATTACAACTCTTTCAGTTTTGAGCATGAAAATACATATTTGTTTAAATAAAAGAAGGTTTTTGAGTTTTTGATAATTGCAAACAATAGTTTTGTTAATAAAAGTAGATCCAATACATTTGATGACCAATTTCCTGTCACTATCTGATTCAGTTCTGTTAGATAACTCTTATGTGTTAATGAAGTGTGTGGATAAAAATGAGGCAATTTGATTGCACTATCTATACTCTAGCAAATATCATAATATCAGGTCCAAGTCAGTCTAATAAAAGTTCAAATTTACAGATATACTACAGCGTCAAAATGAAATATTTTCTACTTGTATCAAACGTATAATTTACTGCTATACAAAGAACAGACTAAGTTGTTTGCAAGAATCGAATACAAATGCTCAGACATTACTGTGACGTTCGTGGAAGGAACAAAATATAATATTTCTGCGGGAAATAAGAGTGTACTATTTAATTTAGACGATCTCCTCTAAAAGACTTTTTTTACTAATTAAATTTCGAAGTTGTTTAATCATTAGTCTTACTATCGTAATACCAGTGTTATATCCATGATACAGAATGTTTTCTATAAGATTTCCAAGATAATTACTTAAAAATATTCAACTGTTCGACATCAAACGGTTGTATATTCTTCTTACTAAATTTCATCAGCCACGGAGCCAAAAGTACTAGTTTTTTGTTTATCATCGTTTTCAGTTTTGCCGCCACTTCCGTATAAAACACTTTTACTATTGCCTATGCAGAATGAATTAGAGCCTCACACAAAAAAAGTTCTGAGCCACGAATAAGACGTATGTGACGTCAAGTATATACGTCGGTTCTGACCTTATTTTGTCTTGCTTTAACATATAAAAGTGCATACATTCGCTTAATAGTACCTACTATTGTAAATTTCATTTTAAGTAGAAAAATATCGCTAATTCCGCAAAAAATTAGACGGGCTCCCAAGTGACAGTGACGTAATTTGTGTTACTCTGCTGTAAGTACATATCGTAATTGCGGGATCCATACAATATACAAATTTATTATAAAACAAAAAACTACTCAAAAGAATCATCATTGCTGGGCAATAAAACATAAATAACTACATATCGTTGTAATTAGTGAGTTATGGACTACGATTTATTGAATAAGAAGAGCTTCGTGTACAAATGGGTTAAATATAACAGTAGGTGATTAATTATATTCAGTAAAGTCAAAACGGGTTCTCGAGAACTCAGTTGGAATAGGAATACTTTGATACCTTCCAGTTTCTACTAATTAGACTTCGTATTGATACATGAAAAACTCATAACACATAACATCAATTTTGGACCTTAACTTAGAATCCGGTTTAAAATTTGCTATCGTAACTTCTAATTTAGCATGACTCATGGTGAGACGTTTGTACTTAGCCTTTTTATCTAATAATTGCATGCTCATCAAATAATTCACAAGTGATCTAATCAACTCAAATGACGAGCTCCTTTGCGCTATATATCAAAATAGTTGCTTGGTCAGGGACAAACGACAAAAAGGTACTTACTCAGGTAAGACGAAAGGTAATGCCAACTTAAAATACGACGTGCACTCTGCAGACCAACAAATAATTAAAGTTCGCTTTCAAATTTCTAATCGTTGTTCCTCATTGCCACACTAGCTAATTGCCAATTGGTATATAGAATAAGCTGCGGTAGTAACAGTTTGAATAATTCAAAGTTTGGCTCAATAAAGAGATTTAAATGCATCACATGCTCACAATCCTGATCTTTGAGTAGATATTGTAGTCGCATAAGATCCACGCAGTTGTAGAAATGAGATTTAAATGTGGCATTATGCTTGTCAAATTTTTCATTAAATTAAAATTGAAGTTTTCCTACTATAGCGTTGTTAGAAATTTCAGGTTGTATGAAACACACGTCACTCACAAAGCAAACAAATTGCATATAGCGTAATATTTTTGAACTTTAAAGTATGTAAACCAAATAGACATGATGAAAGAGGAAATTAATTTATTGATTTCAAAACAGCGTACTTTAATTCAAAGATCTTTATTTGTCACTCGTGTTGTGAATCTTCCAATGATTAGATATTATTAAGTGTTGCTCTTGCCAAAAAAGAAAAGGCTAAGGTAGATAAAGAGTCTTTTTCCTTTTCCACCCTCGTACTCTGTCTTTGTTCTTTATTATACATACAAGCATACGCCAAATTTCAATTTGCAAATGATAATGATTGTATAAACTTTTTAAATTAATTTAACGAGTGCGTACTGCTTTAAACTATAGCAATTAAATATTGTCTAAAATAAAAATCATACATTTATTCAGTCCCATAATTTTATCGGTCCGTTTTATTTATGCGCAATCCAGAATTATGTTTAAAGATTTAATATGTCTACATCCAACTCTGCTTGAGCTTCTTTAAGATTTATTTTACAACTTTGCAATGCCACTATTTAAGACTAGACCTTACTTTTTGCATGGGCAATAATAAACCAATCGTTAAATTAACCACGTAATTCAAATAACATCTAAATTCACGACCTTGCCGTTACACTTAAAGTTATCGAAACATATTTTCACTCCTGTCCACTCCTTAACCTAGTAAAACAAGGTAAACATTTTGTTCACCATAGGATTCGATAGAAGTGCAGACGAACAGTCACATCTAAATTGGTCTGCTCCATTTTTATCTAGGTAATGTTTACCGCGCCTATTTTCATGATTATCCTCTACCTCGTTATATGGTCGCGTCTGAGGTTGTTGTTTTATTAAAAAACCAAGTAGATAATGACTGTATCTAAAAAGTATAAATAAAGCACATGGACACTTCAACCTTCAAAAACGGTTGTCTAGTTTTAAAGTTAAAAGTATTTAATATTTTCACAAAGATTCTTAGCTCCATCAGCTTGCATTGCGGATGTAGATACTCTTCCAAATTCTATAAATCAAAAATATTGTAATACAAAAATTAAACTCGATCTTTTAAATTAATTGAACTACCTATTATACACCACAAATTATAGCAACTATTGCAATTCCTACCTAAAATTAAATGTTAAATTTTGAATTAAAAATACTTGTGACTTACGTGTGTATTGTGGGTGCGACATTTCTTCAATCCTATACAATACTTAATAAGCCTAATAACATGCAACTAGAATAAAATGTATTTTAAAACAAGAGAGACATAAGCAAAGTAGTTGTAGTGAAAAGAATAGTCTTGAATGAATTGCATTCACAATTCATACAACCTTATCACCTTAGCATTTTTATTAGTGAGTTATTTTCTTTGCTTCCAAATTTAGGCTTGCAAAATTTGTTTAATGATGTATTCCCTACTTTACTACTCTTGCCTTAAAAGTATATCATCCAATCATCGTCCTAAAACTCCAGGGAAAACTTCCTTGCCCAGTAGTGTTGATTAAATTCTTAGCATTAAAAGCATAAAGTGAAAATTACAATTTGACAATCTTGAATTCCGTTAATTTAAATCCAACTTTTTTATTACATTAAAACGAGTGCTTGGCTTGACATTAAATACATTCTTCTTATTTTAACTTCTTTATATCCGTGCTTTAGCCATTTCTGACATGCAAAGTATACAATTACACATAATATTTTCACACAACGGACTCGACGATGCTTAAAAAAATACAATTTGTGATATAATTTGCTGCAATGAGGGGAATAAAAATTGAGATACACACATTTAAATATTGTAACTATGAATAATAAACTTTTTGAAACTGATGGCAATAAGTAGCTCCCTAAATACGTTCACCTGTGTCGGTTTCTAAATCGTAAACAGCAGGTGAGGTATTTTGAACACCTGCCATTGTAATATTTTGTCGTTCAATGATCAAAAATATCCATTTAAGAATGCGTCCATTTGTTCAGACAGTGAACATTTATTACTTTATATCATTTTGTAAAAATTGTTTTTCTTCCACAAATGTTATCTCCATATAAATTCAGAAATAATCCAACTTCGTTTTACTTTTAAACTTCATAGGGCTCATTTTTATAGATTTGTAATATGCGGTATTATAATTTCTTACAATTTTTAGCAAAAGTTCTAAGTAATTCTTTGATTTATTGTGTATCATTCAGCGTGTAGTTCTTTCCATGATTGTACGATTAAATCTTGCAATAATTACACATTTTCAAATGCGGCCCGTTGAAAATGCTCAATATTATTTTCTTTAAAATACTTTTGTACTTTTCCACTTGTAAATTCTGTACCAAGGTCAGACTACGTAACAAAGATAGTAACCTAAAGTTGTAGAAAGTAATTTAAATGCTTATGCTTTCAGTACAGTTGCATCGTCTTTTCTGTTAAAAGTAACAATATATGCTTTTAAAGAGAAGCCTTTAAGTACTGTTATTATAAAACATACTTTTTATTGTAGTTTTTATATTTCCGTAAGTCAATATTATCTATCACAAATTAATTTCCCATACTAGGTATAAATAACCAACGACTATCAAATTTTGTCCTAGCTGATCGATGAGCAGTAAAAGCTAGCATTGAGCAAAGTACATTACAAACCTTTTTTTTGAGGTAATAAAATTTGAAGTTTTTGAAATTCTGATGATCCAAAAAAGCTTTTACAGTTTGAATTAAAAAACGTTTCATTATTTTAGGCAGCAAGACTAAATTTCCTCTTACGTAACATCTTGACAAAGAATAAAACGTAACTGAAACGTTTATAAACTTAGTCTAAATATTGTACACAACAAGAAAACATGTCGCAACGAATTCAAAAAATAGGAACTTCTTGCAATATCTTGTCACCTGTTGAAACAAGCCAAGAATCCATTGCATAAAAATGCAAATCCAGCTGAGGTAAAATCATTGTGCAAATGCGCATTAAATGTTTATAGTGTTAATGTAAAAGTTAAGCCACAGTCAATTCAAAAATGCAATCCGTACAAGTCGGTCTTAAAAAATTTTCACCTAAAATATTTTAAAAGCGCTCCGATCAAAAAGCTTCAGATATAAAAATGTGGTCGGCTTGTGCCGTTATTGTTAGCCAATATAATACCGCAAATAGTAGATTTAGTTTTTCGTAACAAGTAAATAATGGCAAAGACAATGAGATTAGTTTCAGAATTGGACTACTTAAATTTCCTTGACTTAAAAAATAAAAAACCAAATACTGCAAAATTGGAAACAAAAGCAACTGGATTCTTGTCCTCGTCTTAACCTTACAAATAAACATTGAGCACACCATCTAGCATTTCTAGTAGTTGCTTGAAAAAGCTAGTAAATCTTTAATATAACTCTAGTAAGGAAAAATAATGTTAAATGGAGTAATTAAAACATTTTTTATAAATATTAAAAGCTGCAAACATGTGTAATGAAGATAAATATTAGTCAGGGCACAAACTTGTTTATTT
>JAQFZE010005114.1:0-10578 GCA_034695245.1 Dicyrtomina saundersi | reverse complement strand
ATGAATTAGTTGGAACATGTGAACGGAGTAATTATAATTTAAGAATTCCATGCAGGTCGTTTATTTAAATTTCTAATCTATGTTCGATGATGTAATATTATAGGTATATATCACACGTTTTGGAAGAAGTCCCATTTCCATCTCCATCTCGACCACACATCCTCATGCAACTTTCACCTACTCAAAGTGTTCTTATGTCACATCCACATGACTCTCCATTACCCAAGAGGTAAAGACAGCGTGAAGAGAAATCAGCTTTTCCTAGAATCATTTTATATCGCTTTATCAAAACTGAAAACCTATATAAAGCCATTATATAAATTACATACGTAGCTGTGCAGTAGCTACTAGCCGTTTTTGGTTTGAATGTGTGAGAAGTGAATGTATTTTTTGCAAACTCATGACCGTATAATATAAAAAGTAAGTTAGAAAGTTGAAAGTAGATTGAACATGGTCACGGTTTGTATTCAGATTGACTCTGGTTTAGTTTTTAGACTTCTGGAGCTTCGATGACAGTGCTAGGTCGTGTCATAACCATAAAAAGATAAAAACTAAAAGCTTTTTTTTTGCTAGGTTTATGAATATAAAAGTAAAAATTGTGCAAAAGTGTGGAAGTTGGATATATAATAATATGGAATAATATAACTTGTTTTTACGAATTATTTTTGTTATATTTTTGAATATAAAAATAGTGGTGCGTCCTTCCGTCATATGCTGAGCAATCTTGGACCGGACAACTGTCTTTTAGTCCTATTGCTTATTCTGACAGAGCAGAAAACTCTAATACACTCCCTAAGACCCGATGTTCTCACAGCTGTCGTGGAAGCTATTGCCGTTGTAAGTAAAACTCTCTGAACGAGGAAAAAATACAAATTATAAAATTATATAGGAGGCACAACACAAAGCAGTTGTTTGATCGATTTCGATTTTTTTTATTAGAATCAGCACAATAAGCTTTTTTTCTTATCACTATGTAAATGTGTGTTACACACAGAAGGAGTACGAGGAGCGTTGACTGTATGTGTACGTATATGTATACTTAATATGAATTACACGGGTAGTCGTACTGAAACGGGATATAAAAACATCAATTTTTTGTCATGACATTATCTAGACATATGCAAAGCTATGGCATTAGTGTTGGCGATATGATAATATCTATCGAATTTGACGACGCTCGTCTGTCGTCTGTCTCTGTCATTTGCAAATCCAATAATGTATCAACATCGACTTCTTCTCGTGTTTGTTTTGTTGCGGCGTATTGTATTTTTGTGATGTCTAGGTGTTATATATATGCTCTAATTTTGAATATAAAATGTGTGTATCCAATGATTTTTTATAGATAATTTTCCCGTTTCGTTGGCAATGTCCCTATATTCCACTCTGCCCTTTGGGTTTATGTGCAGTTCTACAAGCACCCGTTCCTTTTCTCATTGGGGTGGACTCGAGATTTTTCGATCTCTATGAACTTCCGTCTGATGTTACATGCGTTGATTTAGATACTAATACTGTCACTGTGTAAGTAATGCATTGATACATTCAGAAATTCAAACGTACAATAATGTGAGTATCATAGAGGTGAAGTTGAAAATGCAAAGCCTTCACTGAACTAGAATATGTTGAGCTTGATATGGAGCGCGATCAGTGAATGTAAATGATTATGATTTGATTTTTGATTGTTATTGTTCGGATTTTTTTAGGAGTGAAGATAAACGTAACTTAATAAATATCAAATTACTAGCTAAGAAACCAGCAAGGATTCTAAAGCATGCATTAGAAACTATTCAAGATAAAATTTACTATATGGGAAGAACACAAGCCAAAAATCGGGGAGATGCTCAGGATAATATGGAATTGGATTTTCAAGTGAAGAAACGAGAGGTAAATTATTTGTACAAAATTTGCTATACTTTTACGTGTGTAACTTTATGTAATGTTTTCAATATATGCGCACGCTATCGAAGCAGTGCAAGGACAAGAACATTATTTCCGGTATTTGTAAATGTAAGCCTTGCATGCTTAATGATATTTTGTCCAGCTCTGTAGGAGTAGACGTAATAAATAACGATTTTCTATTTGATTGATATTCGTAAAAGTCAAGAATTATTGAAATTTATGTGAAATGTACTTCCCTATCTTCGTACTCTCAACTTTCATTTTCGTTTACATCCCTCATATATGGTTTAGTTTGATTTTAATATTGTGAATTTTATGTACATATTAATTTTGCAGAGAATGCTGGAACTTGAGATTCAAGAGGCTTTCCTGCGGTTCATGACGAGCGTTCTAAAAGGTTATCGATCCTTTCTTCTTCCTATCACTAAAGCTCCCACGATTGGGGCCACAGATGCTTCGTCCCTCTTTGACTTTCAGGTATGAATAAAACTGCAGATAATATTATGAATGAGAACCTTTTACAAATATATATACGTGTGTAATAACTAATAAAGAGCTCTAAATGTTAATCGCCTCGTTGTCGTTAGGGATTTTGATTTTATCAGTAATGTGCATGTTGACTTGGATTTTGGATGGGCACTACAAATTATGAGTACTATTGTTAGGAAAAAGCGAAAAGGACGAATAGGGTTATTATGATTGTTAATCGTTAATCGTTATCTCAACTGAACCATACATTCGAGTGAGTCTGACGATGTTTATGATTTTAGAGTTGTATACTTACATATTTCGGTTGAGATCAGTGGCATTGATTTGATTTGATATCAGATCGAGGATGAGCACTGCGAATGCGGTATTATGTATGTAACCAAATACACTTAGGCAATCAATTATGTATCAACATAAGGCCATATGCAATGGTTTCCTCTTTGCTTCTTGTAAAATTGTTTTTAAGAACCTAAAATAATAATGTTTGTTTTTGCGACGATTAGCATTTGCGATTGAATTGCTTCTGTAATAAATTAAAAACATATTTTGGTCTGATTATTTTTCTCCACAGAAATTCATACTCTCACGAGATAAAAATTATCAAAAATTTTACCAATTGATGCTCCGGACTCAAATGTTTATCAAGTTTATTGAAGAGCGCTCATTCGTGTCCGACACCATTATCGACACGGGCCTTGCTTTCTTTGATGAATGCATCGATAAGGTAAACTACCTATATATTTTGTAAATTATCAGATAAGTTTCAAACTTTCGTAAGACTTGCTTCAAGTTTGCTTTACGTTGTTGCTTACGGCATACATAATGCTCCTTCATTTCAAGGGATGTGGATGGATGGTAGTCGTTAAATCTTTGATGTGATAAATTTGCCGGAAAGTTTGGTCTATTAGTGGCCGTGATCGTGGTTGTAATGATGATGATGATGTGATTAATTAATTTTATAACTTGATTTTCATTTTGATTAGGTATGCCAGGATGAAAGTGAGACTTTGAGGCTCATAGACTACAGTGAGGGAAACGTGAGTGATCGCACAGTGTTTGTCATGCCACCCGAAGCTGCTGGTCTTCCGCCAAATCAGACTTACACCTACAACTCAGTATTCAAATTAAATGAAAGTCTCTTCGGTAATGTGAAATTAAAATCCGGCTCAGTGGACCGTTTACTTCAAAGAAATGACATTTCAGCACCAGGAAGTCCTCTAGCTCGTCGAACTAAACAAGAAATTAAATACTCTCAGAAAAATGCACGGAAATATTCGGAAGTTCCAATGCAGTGGGCCAAGTATTTAATGTCCACGTGCTACAGGTACATAATTGATAATTTATAGAATATGTAAAAACTACTCTGGGCAGAGTTAATTTTGCATACAAATGTTCATGAATTTAATTTATATTTAGTTCGGGGGAATTTTTAAACGTAAATATTAAATTTAGCTTTGTTTTTGTTTTTTATTTATGAGTTTATTTCTGTAAACTTTCAGCTTATGGTTCATTCATCTACCGAGCTATTTAACAGTGGCAACTTCTAAGCATATGGCATTATGTATGGCTTACGAAATGCTGGTGAGAATGGCAAAGAATCGAGTTACACCCGCGGATGAAGTTTGCTATCGAGTTGTAATGCAGCTTTGCGGATTGTACAGTCAACCCGTGGTTGCTGTTAAAGTGAGTAAAATTAAAAGTAAAAGAATTCGACCAGTTAGAATTTAAATTTCGGTTGCATATATATAAATATATCTACGGAATATATATTGAAACATGTCACGCACTGAATAACTAAAGTCATGGTTAATGAATAAAAGTTAGGTATACATGCTTGTTTATTTGTTTTATATGTGTAGGTATGCACATATATATTGATTTTATTTTGCTTTTAGGTTCTCTTCGAAATGAAGCGTTGTGGTATTACCCCAAATGCCATAACCTATGGTTTCTACAATAAAGCAGTATTGGAAGCTCAGTGGCCCTCAGATGTTTCAAACTCAAGTCAATTAATGTGGAAGAAGTTACGGAATGTAATTACTGGTGTGGCTCAATTCCGTGCAGCTGGACGCCAGTACAGTTTAAAAAGTCGTCGACTCTCTCAGTCCACGGATGATGTGGATCGTATCTCAACAGGGAGCGGAGCTTCAGTTGATTCACAAAATCAAAACCAAGCAAAACATTTGTCTCAAAAAATTACTCAGAATAATAATAATACTAGTCGTAGTGGTTCGCTTGGAGCAGCTGTGTCCGCCACGACGTCCATTATTGCCGGTACTCTTCAAAATAATAATAATAATAATGGAAGTACTACCAGCTCTACAGGGAAAAATGGGACAAGCACGACTTCGCAAGGATCTAATAATTCAATACCAACGCGAATCAGTTCCTCATCAGATATTGGCTATGGATCCATGACTGAACAAAAAGTGACTGACACAGAGACCGAGCCTGAAGCTGAAGATGCAGAGCTTGATGAAACAACAACAGCAGGCAGTAACAACAACAATGAAAGTTTTTCAAACAAATCCGGAAGATTTTGGGGGAAAATGGGCCAAAGTTTGGATCATTGGGTCAAGTCAGGTGTAAATAGTTTAGCGAGTGTGGCAACTCTTGCAAGTGATACGTCCTACTACAGTCCAAGCAGTCTTGTCATGTCAGGCTATCGTGGAGACTATTCCTCTGCAACGATGGGAGATGAAGATGACGATGAGTATGATGAGAACCAGGCCACCTTGGGTCTCGCGAATACTTCAAGACGTCTCAATTTTAGTGGGGAAGGTGACGACAATGAGGATGATGCTGATGATGGGAGCAAGAAAAGTGAAACACTTCGACTTCTTCGCTCTGTTAGTTTTGGAAATGATACGCAGATTATGAGTAAATTGAAGGAATTAAAGCAAGAAATGGTGAAGAGTGGGAACATCAATAGAATTAGTGGTGGTAATTTAATGTTAAATGCCTCAAATTCTTCCAATAATTCTAATTCCAACTCCAACGCCGCTCCCACACGACCACCGTCGTCGCCAGCACATGGCAATATCAGTAATAGCACAGTAACAGCTAATGCCCAAACAACTAACCCGAGTCAACAGAAAAGGAGTGGGAGTGAAGAGTCGAATGGATCTCTGGAGACGAAAATAAATCAGTTTTATGAAGGAAGCAATTTTAATTCTCAATCTAATTCAAGAGAAGCATCCTTGGAAAAGAGTGCAAGTGTTAATTCAAATTCTTATTCTCGTGAAGTGACTCCTGTTGAAGAAGAAGAAGATCTTTCAATCGTCCCAGCAAACTCTGCCACCGGTCCTAGCCCTGGTGGGGTCCACAGTTTAGATTTAAACACATCTCTCTTACCCCCTGTCCCGAAATCTCCGTCGATTCAAATTCGATCCGGGAGAGAGAATGCATTGCAGAGTAAAGAGATCTCACCATGCAGTCCTGCCAGAACGCCAGTGACACAGAATGATCCTTTAGGTGCTTTAAGTGATCCCTCAAGTCCTCAAAGAAGTCCTCAACGACGTGGAGTCACACCGCCGAGTCAAACTCAAAAGATTATTCATGGTAGTGAAAGTCTACCAAATAATCCGAATCGAGATTCCCCCAAAAGAGCATGCAGTGAGGGTTTTATTGGACATATAATGACTCCTCCAAGAGCACTCGGTGGAAGTCATAATGGTGGGAAGGATTTGAGTGGAACTGGCTCTGCAAACAAGTCCTTTCATCGATCTTCAACCCTTCCCAATTACTCACTCAGTTTGTTGGGGGGAGCGGATGGGAATGGGATTGGAGCAAATGATCAAACCAACGGACAGGCAGATTCAATGAATCTTGTTGCATGTACTGGGATGAGTGGGGGAAGTGCCACGAACGTTGTATCTAGTATCTCTGCCATCAGCTCTAGCTTAAAAAATCCATTTGGGTAAGAAATACAGTTTATATTTATAACATCCAAATATTTTCTATACTGCACATATCCACTTAATCTAGTTTCTACCTATCAATATGTCAAAAGAATTCTTGTATCTTATTTTTATATTTCTGATCTTTGTTTAAATTCAAATGCAAAATGGAAAATGGTAACCACATCTATGTTTTAAACAAAATTTAATTAAATATTATTTTAGCGAATGGTCAGTACTTAGCGCTTGCTTTTTGTAACTCTTAATTTGTTTATTTTTAATTTTAAATATGGCTAATATTTATAAATGTATACTGGAATTTTTCATTGGCTGTATTTATAGTCGCTACAGTCCTGCCCGATTAAGTTTGCGCAAAGCAGGGAATTCATTAATCGAGTCCACTATTGGAGGAAAGAAGGCGGAAGCACTCATGGAAGGATTTAATCAATTTAAATCTGTGGCAGCTGTTACGGCAAAGAAAAAGTTGGATGAGTTTAAGGAAGCCATTGGGAATAATAACGGCGTGCCTGGAAGGAATGGACCGTTTGGGTATGTCTCAGAAATACAACAGTGTCATTACGAAATTCTATTGCTATTAAATGCTCAAATTCTTGCATTAAACACACTGAATTTATTACCCTGTTCTTTTTTGCCCTCCGGAGAAATCCAAAATTGTTTATTGAATCACCACTGACTAAAATTAAATGTTTATGTATTTGTAGAAAATGCATACTTAAACTTAATTAAAATGCACCAATATCATAAACGTTATGTAATAAAAATTCTGATTCATGCAGTGGTATGGACGATTATTATTACCGGGAATCAATGGAGGGAACTGAGTGGGAGAATGGAGAACAGTCGGCTAATCAATGGGCGAGCGTGTCAGACTCTTACCTTGACCAACTCTTTCCCACCGATGGATCCACTCGTGCTAGCTTTGCAAGCGGAGATATAGGACCTAATCATGGTATTGATTTGAATGCTACACTTTGTTTTACCAGTACTGGAGAGTTGTGTTTTAATTTGAACATCGGGAAGTCTATATTTTTAATAATGAAATGAAATTGGTTCTTTTGCATCATTGTAGTAGACACACCGTTGTCAAGTTCAACCCAGTCTTTGCTCATGCTGGACAGTGCAAAGACGCTATTGGGGAATGCAGCCTTTAAGAAAGATAATCAAAATACCGCACTGAATATTATCATGACCACGTGCTCCATTTGTCACAACTGTAATTCCCTACTGTTTGACGAAGAGATTATGGCTGGATGGACGGCAGAGGACTCGAATCTCAATACAACGTAAGTTAAATTAAAAAAATTAAAAATTCATAATCTGTAAACTTACAGTCTCATAAAGGTATGAATACATGTATCTACATACATAAATGCAAAAATATAAAATAAAAACTATAGCATTAATTTAGATGTCGATTTTGGTTTTTTGCAGATGTCCACATTGTAAAAAATCTGAAGTGCCATTCCTACAGGTGATAGTTAAGGACTACCGTCATTATCCCATGGCGTTGTTAAATCCCTCACAGTTTCCATTAACTTCAGCTCCTAGTTTAGAAAGTGTCAATAGCTTACCTAATCCTTCAAGGAGAACTTCTGCAGTAGTGAATGCACACTCACAGACTCAGACTCAGCCTGCCAGTGCGAGTAGTAATGCCAACGCCAACGTCACAAATACTTTAACTAGCAACGGCAACTCAGCGGATAGTAAAAAGGAAGACAAGTCTTGTAATACTACTACAAATAGTAGTAGTAGTTCTGTGAATAAGAAAGACAGCAGTTTGCCATTATTAAGTAATAGTGAACTGAAGAGTGAATCTAACTGTGCTAGTGGTGGTGATGAGCCTCGTTTGGATCCACTCGGTGTCATCGAAGAACGAAGTCGAAGAAATAGTCCTGAGCCAGAAGAAATGCAAATCCCACTCCCAAATTCCGAAACGACAATAATAACTGCGTCTTCCCTACTTACTGTTCCCAATTCGAATTCATCAAATAATTCCTCAACTGCACCCGGACAGGAAGATAAATTAAGTCAAAAGTCTTTACCCACTTTATCCCATCTTCATCATAATATTCCTTTACCTTCCCAGATCCTCGACGGTGTTGAGGCAGAGCCTATAATTGTTCCTTATTTAAGTCCCCTCGTTCTACGGAAAGAGTTGGAAAATGTTTTGGAACATGAAGGAGACTCTAGTTTAATTCAGTGTCGTTTTGTGGATGAGCATCCTATTATTTACTGGAATTTAGTAAGTTGTTTGTTTTGACGTGGAATAGAGTTACACTATTACATTTAACCTTTAAAAATATTACTTAATTGAAAATATTAATTAACAAAAAAGTTGGTAGGCTGTTTTTAAAATTTATTTTTTTCCGTTTGTTCTTTAAAGGTATGGTTCTTCCATCGATCAAATTTGAAAAGTCACATTAAAGGCTTGACACTCTTAGCCAAGTCAATAAAGCCTGTAAAAAAGATGCAGAGGTACAACATAGAGTCGAATGAGCTGATGGAAAATGAATGGGAATCCTTCTCCGTGGATCCATCTTGGGATTTCGCGGATTATCGAAATGTCTCAATTTCCTGTAAATGGGATAATCCAAAATTCCATGAACAATTTGGTGTTCCTTTGTATGTTCACTATTTACAAAATCTTAAGGATGGAGCTAGCAAGACTGATGAGGAAAGTACGACTACGGCGAAAAATGATGAAAAGAGCTACAAGGCTAAGTAAGATCCTACAAACCTCCAAATCATCCGAATTGTTTTAATTAAAATACCAACTTTGTGCGTTTATTTGACTTACTATTAGGTTAATTGGAGACGTTCTTCGGTCAGTGCAGCGAAATCAGCTGAATCTGACATGTCCACAATTGCTCTTTCATTATCACAAAGAAGGACGAAGTCGTCATTATCCAGCCTATCGTGATATTCTCTTTTTGTCTCTCACTGCAGGCAGTCGGGAGTCTATTGATTCATGTAATAATTACCTGTTAACTCATTAATAACACTTTTGTGTAACAAACTTTTTATTATATTTACAAATAATAACAAAAATGTAATATGATTCATGTAGATGGCTACGGGTTTGACCGTGACTACCGTGATGTGTACAGTCGACTTCGAAATACGGAAGAGTATGAATCTATGGAAATTGGTGACACACCACCTTCAGATGCTGCTATATTTTGTAGACGGTATTTTAGTGATTTACAAATTTAATTAAAGCCCTCAGCAAGTATTTTAGAATATTATTACTATGATAATACATGTTAAATGTATTCATTAAAAAAATATTGAAAAACAAACCTCGAAGATACACTAATATCCTCATCGAATATTTTACTTGTATAATAATTTAGTTTTTTTTAGATCATTTGTCTTAACTTTACAATTTTAAAGTATGTTTTTAGTTGTTGCCAAAATATAAAGTGACTTTATTAGAGGGGAAAACATATTATAACTATAGCATATAGTATAGATTAAGTTTTCATTTTAAAGTTGTTTTAAACGTTTATGAATACCTATATTTAGAATGCAAAAGCTTCATATGTTATTATTCTGCAGTAATGTATTTCTCTTTTGCTACAACAGCAGAAAAAAAAGTCAATGGAAAGCTATTAAAATTTAATAATTCTCCCAAACTCAAAGTTATTATTATTATTCGCAATTATTATTACGTATTACCTCTTTAAAGTCAGTGTAGCGTAGTGTTGACAGTGTTTAGTACTAAAAAAAACGAAATTTTTATAACGGAATTTTGTTGTGTTCCGTTGTTCCAAATAATTACATACCTACCTGCATGAAAACGAAGAGCAGAACTGTGCAGAATGCGTTTTACTTTAATTGTATAAGAAAAGTCAATAATAATATAATTTTTTGAAAAAGCTGTACGTTTTAAAGTTTTGGATGTTACTAATTAAAGTTACTAGTTTAAGTAAAGTACATGTACCTTTTTACTATATATTCACTAACTTTCCTTTATTGTTATTACCCTGTTGTGTGAATCACAATTCAAAATCGAAAATGGAGTTGTTGACGGTTATGATTATGTTCAAACAAAAAATTAATAAAATTCTACGAGAAGTTAGCAGAATATATTAATGTAGTAATTTGATTAATACATACCTGTACGGATTATCCAATACGACTTTTAGTTATATAAAAATAAGTTTAAGTTAGTTTTATAAATTAAAGTTTGCAAAGCATTAAACATATTTTTAACTGTTTCAAAAATAATACTTACTTTGTTGTAGATTCTCAAGTGGAATCAAATATCAAT
>JAQFZE010005113.1:0-10579 GCA_034695245.1 Dicyrtomina saundersi | reverse complement strand
GACGAGAAGGAGGACGAGAAGGAGGACGAGGACCAGGACCAGGAACTGGAATAGTACGAGGAGTACGATCCTTGACACACAGATTACCTTCCAAGTTTCGCTTTGAATTTCAATATTATATGCGTATTTTATGAGGAGCTAAAAAATAATGTCAATTGTGAGTGCGTGTGTTGAGGATAAATACATTTAGTTTCCGTCGACGCCTCGAAAAAATTGTTAACTTGATTCTCTCTCGCCGCAAACTTTAACTAACCAAGCCACAAAAGTTCTATATTTCCTCGGAGTGAAGTTAACGGAGCTACATAGCGTAAGTAGAAGGGGCTCGGCGTGAAAAAATTGTCCTCCCGTTTGTTGCTATATGAATTATGGAAGTGAAGATGTATTTCTGGTTTGATGTGAAATTAGCTTTGTTGCATTGAATGGCTTGGCCAATTTCATTCGACTGTGTATTCTAAGCTCAGAAGACTTTCTATTCTCCGATGTAATTCCATCGCTACAAAATCGATGAGTGTGAAAGTAAAAAGAAAAAGCTGTGAGTTTTCTCGGAAGGACAACCTTGAACCCTGAGGGTCTCTATAGTGAATAATTTCCCCCCACGAAATCAATATAACATTACTCCCGGCAATCTTCGACTAACCTCAAAGGAAATTAGAAAAGAATCCATATGATTTGATATAGATTAGCTGCGTTGAGCTCAAAACGATTTACTTGTCCAAGGGAGAAAGGAAGAAAGAGCGTGAGAGGGGGAAAGAAAGAAAGGAAGGAAAGGGAAGAAGGAAAGAGAGAAAGAAAGAGAGAAAGGAAGTTAGGGAGAAAGAGTGCAGTGGTGTATAAGTTGTGCTGTACAGATAGTTCCGTATCTTGAAGACAGCAGAGTGTGCGAGCCTAGATTTGTGAGCTGTCTGGGAATGAAAGTGTACGGGAAGAGGAAGATGGTCTGGAGATAGATGAGCGAAATTTAGGGAGTGAGAGCGGGAACTGAACATCACTGGAAGAAGAACACTGCTCTCTGCTCTGCAATTCTTTTGAGATGAAGTGAAGCGAGATGGCCAAGTGATCTTGGAAGTATCCTTTTGGATGGAAATGCTCCTTTCCCACGTCAACTCGAGATCGAGCCAGAGGAAACAGAATTAAAGGTTCATTGTTTGGAGTGCGTATAAGTGTAACTGTAAAATATATAATTTCATATAGGATCATCCCGTAGTTTGCTCCTCCGAGTCCAGTAGGGAAAGGGGAAGGTGGAGAGGAAGGACGGAGCGGGAAGGGAAGGAGAAGAGTCAATTCAGAGATGTCTTTCATTTGATATAGAGCCTGTGTAGGATTTAGTGATGTTGTAGGTTAAGGCCGGGAGAAGGAGAGTGAACTACCTACTTGTGAATACTCATTCAGACTTTTATAGCTTCCTTCGTCTGGCAATACTGTGGAGAGAGCGAGGGCCGTAAAGAGAAGTTATGGAGGACGCATCCTCATTCCTGGATTTAAGTGTTGACACTAACAATGGGAGTGGGACGGAGAACGACACTATCTCTCTGGCCAACAATACTGGGGTGGCGGGACCCACGTGGTACATGAGTAGTTTGGGTGTGCTGCTCATCGTGCCAGAGTGGGAGGCCGCCCTCACAGCAGTCACGCTTTCTCTCATTATAATACTAACACTCGTCGGAAACGTCCTCGTCATCCTGTCCGTTTTTACTTACCGACCACTCCGGTCCGCGCCAAACTTTTTTATTGTCTCTCTTGCCGTGGCAGATATGACCGTGGCTCTCTTGGTGCTTCCTCTGAATGTTGCTTACTCAATTCTGGGCAGATGGGTTTTGGGAAAGATTATCTGTGAGTTCTGGGTAACTTCGGACGTGCTCTGCTGTACCTCCTCCATTCTACATCTGTGTGCTATCGCGGTGGATCGCTACAGAGCCATCACAGACCCAGTGAATTATGCGCGGAAGCGGACGCTCCAGAGAGTGTTGTTTACAATTGCTGTGGTCTGGATCATGTCATTCCTTATCAGCTCACCACCCATCCTCGGCTGGAATGACTGGCCCGCCGAGTTCAAAGAAGATACGCCATGCTCTTTAAACTCTGAGCAAGGCTACATAATTTATTCCGCACTCGGCTCATTCTTCATTCCATTAATTGTCATGACTGCCGTCTACATTCGAATTTTCATTGCCACTCGTCGACGACTCCGACAACGTGCAAAAGCCTCCCGACTCTCGGCCATGGCCCGACAGAAATCCATTGAAATCAGTACAGGGGGGAAGCGGAACGGTGGGAGAGATGGGACGGACAGAGAGAGGAGTTCCATCAGCTCAATTGAAAATAATGGAAATGATGGGTCAGAAAACCATTGCCTACATCGGAGTTCAGAGAATGTGAGTCAGCAGCAACAGCCCAAGAAACCACGAGGAGAGCGGAAAGGGAAAGGAGCGTCTGGAAACGAAACGACTGGAGGAGCCAATCGTACTGAGGACAATGAGACTGCCAGAAACAGTCGTGGAATCTTGAAAGGACGCCTGCAAAGTCAATTGACTGTGGATGATTACGACAGTACAAAACTGAGTCCAGCCAATATTAGTGAAGACTCAGTGACGGACGCCGAGGCTCCGTTGAGCAACCAAAATAAGCATCACAATCATTCCAGTAGAGAGGGTCACTCCAAATGTCACACTGCTCGCGCTAGTAAAAAATCCAATCGACAGCCCTCTCAGCAGGTCAGTCAATTCGTAGAGGAAAAACAACGAATCTCTTTATCAAAAGGTACGTTGACAGTCTACTTAGTAAACTGTCCATTTCCATTTCATACCATATTTATTTATTCTATAGTCCATCTCTCGTCATTCTATGAGTACATCATCCCAACTAACTTTTTTTTTTATTTTCCAAACAAAAAAAAACACGGGGATACAAAGAACGGAAAGCCGCTCGCACTTTGGGTGAGTGAATATTTTTCTATTTTCTCAGACGATCATGCATGTAAACCCTGTGCCCAGATAAAACAATGACACATTGAAAAATGTGTTCTTGCGTCCATACTAATATTCTATATTCATGCATTGTCCCTCCAGGGATCATCATGGGAGTGTTCATTCTCTGCTGGCTCCCCTTCTTCATCATGTACGTCACACTCCCTTTCTGCACAGACTGTCAAAAGCCAAGTCAGAAACTTGTAAATTTTATCACCTGGCTGGGATATGTCAACTCCGCCCTTAATCCCATTATCTACACCATTTTTAATATGGACTTTCGCAAGGCATTTAAGAAACTTCTTCACATTGGAAAATAAATGGACAAGAGATGGAATGCCGAAATACATAGGTACCTACTACACACTACTATGAACCTACTACAAACTCATCGTGTATAATTGTATAGAATAGAGTTGTAAGTCCCTTACTCCCAACCCCAATGAATGAAACAAGATCAGATGATCGTAATCGACAAAAAAATAGCAATGTGAATGTTTCAGCAAGAAAATAAATAAATCCCCCAGTTATCCCCATTTTATTATTGTTTCAAACCTCTCGTCCTCCAAGCTCCTACAATAACAATACATATAAGTACTACGTGATCTGTGTACATTCAATTCTTCCTCAGCTCCCCACTCCCAGGCCCACAGAGAATAGAGAGGCTCAAATGTAATATATTATACATATATACAACAAGATTCGGAATTTCGGACCAATGCAGCGGAGAAGCCATAACCAATCCTTCCCATCAAAATGGAATGAAATAAGAACACTGCGCTTTCGGTGTGTTTGTGTGTGTGAACTGGATGTGGAACACAAACATAAACACAGACCATAACATTAACAACGTCAATGTGAACGTACCTTTTCTCTTCAGTGTGTCCATAACAGCAGTGCAGTGTAACACAAAAGGAATCTTGTTCGTGTATTTTCCAGAACTTGTCAAAATGTAGGAACAATGAATTTCACTTTTTATCCATATATATATATATACATATATAATGATATATATCTATAGGAAAATTCAGTACTTGAAAAATGTTGGATATTGAACTTATACCATATGATACCTGTCGTCTGCTTATTAGTATATAGCACCTTACTACAGCAAAATGTGCATCACATCCTATCTTTTATAGGTGAAGCGTATCTGTTTCTTGTAGGACTTTTACCAAAATAATTGGAACATTTTTGTCCTGAATCGAATTCTAACATGTTTCCATTTTTATGCGGACTGACAGCAATTCAATCAAACGGGAGTGTTAATCCAAATCTCTGTTGTAATTTAAAAAATAATTTTATTTTTTATTTAATTTGAGAATATTGTGAGACAGTCATATGTAGTAGATCTTCATACTTGTTTAGTTATCCTCATAAGTTTTGCTTAAATATTTTAAAAACTTATGGAAATGAAAGGTACTTTTAGTGTAATTAATAGTATGGACATAACTAATGAGGATAGGTAAATGAAATATTATTGCTATGATCACATGATGATAATAAGTTAAAGCTAAGAGAGTAAATCCATGTTTCACTACAAGAATAAAACATGTAGCAGATAGTCGCATAGTTATTTAGAAGAATGGACATTTAAGTTGTTCGCAACTCTCGACACAATCTAATCTTTAGCTAGAGTATTGAATTTAAATTGTTGAAAATTACTTGAGGTTAAAAAACACCAATTTGTAAGATATGATAAGGCGTGAGGCGAGTATGGGATATCATACTGTAAATATTTTATGGTGCCAAGCTGCTGGAGAATTATTCAGCTGAGCTGTATAGATGTTACGAATAAGTTTCAATTTAGTCAACTTTGGAATTGTATCATTTTTAATAAAATGTATAATTACTATAGCTTCATTGGTTTGGGACGCATCATGGAGTAATACATTAAAACAAAATATTAGATACAAAACGTAGACTAGGATTGTTATAAAATTACTTGAATTGATAATTATACACATGATTGTGCTAATAAGGTTGGGTGGCCGGTTGCACCCTAACAAGTCGTACCCTACGCATTGGTACCCTGATAATACATAGCATTCTGGCATTTAGAACCCCACCAATAATAGTACCCTAACGTGTAGTACCCTGGTAATAGTAATTACTGATGACTTTTATGTTGTGAATGAGGTAGGGAGTAACTATAAATCCAAATTTAAATGTAGACTCAAATTTTATTGAAATTACTGCAATGAATTAGAAATTCTGATTGAGAGCATCGGGAACGTCGTCTTTCGAAGAAAGTTTTTGTCTATAGTTGCACTTTCTGCTTGACGTACGCAAAGGTGCTACTGCAGATGCCCGCTTTACTGCTGCTGGCTTTCGCGTGGGAGCCGTCGTCCACGCTTAGCCTGTCAGGTTCCGATATAGGCTCGGCAACAAGCGAAACTTCAACTGCTGGGATTGGCAAGACTGTAAGACTGACTAGTGAGTCATACCATAAACCTATAGAGCTGAGCTGCTCAGGATGGGGCTGTGCAACAATGACGTTTACCAAAACGACAAATTTTTTACCCTCCCCATCCGGCCCCTCCCCTTATCATTTTTAGTCACTTCCAGCCACCCTTTCCAACGCTTAAAATATTCTTGAGTTATAAAAGGACATCTGTATCGTTTTCTTCGATAAAACAAGAACATTTTAAAAATGCTTTTGGGTTCTAGAGGGCATCTTTATAGCTTCCTTGGACAATACTTGAACATATTTATAATATCCCTGGCTTCTGAAAGTCGAAAGTACATCTTTATTTGTTCCTTGGGTAATATAATGAAACGTTTAAGATATCCTTGAGGTCTAAAATGACATCTTTATCGTTTCCTTGGATAAGCGCATCAATGCAACTAATTTATAAAATGGCTGTACGCAACCCAAGGAAACGTTTTAGATCCCCTCGTAAAATATGATGTCAATGCCGCTCCACTCCCTCTCCCCCTCCACGTCAATTTTTGTCAATATTCTGAAACCCCTCCCGTCCTAAATTGTATAATGTAATAATTGCAAGACCCCTTTTATGCTGGTTATTTTCTGAACTGCGTCGTATAAACGGTGGTCCAAGCATATGTACCGCTTTTCCCTACGTGTTGGAATTCATCCTTATCTCGTCGTATCAGATTGCGATCATTCTTTGCCTGCTCCGACTGTAATGCGGGAATAAATCCAAGTATAGCTGGGCGATACATATCGTTACTGTAAATGCAAAGTGGCCGTTCTCCACTTTTCACTAAAAGCAAAGTGGCCGGTCTCCAATTTTCTCCATTGTATTGAAACGTGGAGACCGACAATTATGCTTTTAGCAGATTTTGGAGAACGGCAACTTTGCATTGACAGTAAATGAGTTCGGTACATAAGGTGGATCGTGCCCGATCTTCCGTTTAGCTTTGTCATCAATGTTCCTTTACAGGCAATGCCCTTTTGGCGTCTGCACATATATTGCGTATTTCCATTTTCCATTGCTTTGGTGTTTTTTGGAAATATGAACGGGAACCCGTCAAACCACTTTAATTCCTTGTTTTTCTGCATTTTGCCTGACCCAATTTGAGCGATTTCATTTCCAGCTACGTCAATATCGTGTTCGTTGTCCGTACTGCCAAACAGGAGCTCCAGTTCAATATTTTCAACTTCACACCCTTGACTTGCCATAGTATGCCACAGACCATCCACTACCACAGCTACACAGACTCTGAACTGAGCCATCCCAAAAACTCTTATCAAGATTTCCTCCCCTCGTTACCTTCTTCATTTTCTTAGGCAAGCATAGGCAATGTAACTTTTAAGGTCAGTTCAAAATTACACTATAGTGTGCATACGTTCGCAATTTAAATTGTGTTTAAAATTCCGTACTTTTACTTACAACCTTCACTGCCTGCCTCATTCACTGCATTTCAGCTTGACTAAAAAAAACAGTCATATGTGGGCTTATAGTTACTCCCTGCCTCATGCACTGCATCATATAGCAGTAAATGTTATTGCTAGGGTGCTAAATGTTAGGGTACTATAAGTGCAGGGGTATTAAATGCCAGGGTACTATGCGTAGGGTACGACTTGTTAAGGTACGTCCTGCCACCGTACCGCTAATATATTATATTAGTTTCTTACTTTCAGTTTGCTTGCATGCAATTAATTGCATCCTTGTGAGCACATACATACCAATTCTTCATTAAAATCAGATAATTATACTATATCAAACAAACTTATTTCCATCAAAACAATACAAAACTTTTTGAGCCAAAATTTGATTATTTAAATAATTATAATATCTGTACAAAAATGAGGAGTATGATCTTCAAGAATACTGATACGCCAAAGGGCAAACTTTGTTATTTAATTGAGGAGTACAAGTTAAGTCGTAAGTTTTGTGGTAGCTATTAAAATACATTATATAGTTATGCTTCTGTATATAGTCCATATATACTGACACTATAATATGCGCTTAGTAATTTACGTCCTGATCGAAATTCTTTTGTTGATCGTGTACATTTGCAATTTTTAATTTTTAATTTGAATTTTAGAAAAATTCATGCTACATTTTACATATTATTATACTATGTACCTACATGCATGAGGTCTGTACAGCGTAAATAGCATTTTCTATTTTGATTAGAAGAAAATGGAATGAATCTCAAGAAAGAAACTGATCTAGACTCCATTCATTTAATAATTACTATAAAAATGTTTAGTTTCACTTTTAAAGTATATTCATATATACATGTACACATTCCAAATCTACTCAAATATTAATAAAACTTGAGGATTGCAGATGTTATCATTATAATTTTCAACGTGACTTCTAATTCAATAACTATGCATATGTATGTACCACTACCATGTTGCACACAATCAATGTGCATATAAAATTCCATTGATTAGCCAAATTACCACTGACTCGACGAATTTCTCCGGCAGTTCAGACATTTTTGCCCATCGTTTCATGTTCTCCTTCCTATCATCATGCTCCAGAAATTAACAAGCTAAAATTTTAGGAAGGATCTAATGATAATGGTAATTAACCTATTATAGAGACAATGACTTGTAGGAAATGATCTAATAGAATAGTGAGGAAGTCGAGTTTGGATTGGACTTTTATATCTAATCATTTTCTGCTCAATTTTGTGATTGAAGAAGCAAAATTAGACATTGAAAACATTTTATGCATCTCTCTCCTTCTTTAAGGATGTTCCGCAGGCTTCTTTACATTAATGCGCCGAGTTAGAACATTTGGGACCATCTACATAAAATTAAATTGTTTTGACAATTTTCCAAAAAAATAAATAAAACATTTCAAAACGATCAAATTAGAGCTTTTTCAATAACTTTTAAAAAACGTTATTAATTCTTTTTACCTATATACAAAGCTCCACCAAGTTCCCAGTAAGTTCCAGAAGGATGTAGTTTTTGTATCATTAACTTGTGATTCCTATGCATGTCTTCAATAGAGCCTGAGCCCCTAGTAAACCACTGGCGTTAAATACTCCACAGGGTTCCAATTCTCACACGCACTTGTATACATACATTGTACCCAGCAGACAGGAACCTTCAGTGCTGCACACTGCCACCTAAAACTACTGAATTCAATAACTCAGCAGCCCACCGCATGGTATTAAGCACCAAACAATTTACCATGCAATAAATATATTTTTTGAATACCGTAATATTGGATGCAGCCCGCGCCTCCAACGCAGCCGGGGTCTGGAGTCTGGAGACTTAACTGGAAACGGTATCTAGCTATCGGAATAGCTGCTATTCTATCGTCTTTCTCCAACTTGGATGTATTTTTTCAAATAAAGGAACCACATCAATATTTATGAGAAATATTAAAAGAGCCTTCATTAGTACTCAAAATTAATATTGGCATTCGCTGTCGATGTAAATGAATAACCTCTGGGAATTGGTCTTTTATATAGGCAATGGCCACGGAGCATGAGAATGCCGTATTCTAGGAAAAGCAGTAATAATTATTAGACGCTCTTTGATTATTTTTTATTGTCACTTAAACTCTAATTAGCATTAACTCCCTCCACCACACTCACAGCCACTCCAGCTATACATAGGATCGATGTGGAGAATGGGAGGACGTACATAGTAGACTGGACAGATATGGAATAAAGAAGGGGAAAATGAGAGAAAGCGAAAATATTCAGAACGAGACCCTACTAGGAAAAAATTTAGCACAACACAAGCAGGAGAAACGTGATGGATGGATATTCACTTGGAGAATTCGTCGAATAACAAAACCGAAGCCGAGATCGAAACCCAAACCGATCAACACAATGCACCCACATTAAACTTATATACCCGAGAACCAGAACGCAGCAGATTTATACGATTCATGGGATTGTGGTCTGTACAGGACCGACTACATACTACAGATTTATATTTTACTCTCTGAATGCTTGAACAGTAGTGTTAGTGTTATGTACATAAGTTTAGAGAAGAATTTAGATGAAGAGGCGCAAATTAAAATAAATACCAGTGGTGGTGCTCATATGTACGGATCATAGAGTGTAAAGCAGGAGCTTCCTCGACTTCTAAGTAAGTTTAACTGATAATTACTAAAATAATAACTACGTGATCGCTTCTCGTGGGTTTCATTTACCTTGGAGCCAAAGTGTGAGGAATATACAACACGCTGGAAGGGATTGATGATTTCCGCTAATAAAAATATCCCCTGCCACACTAAAGCTAATTATTGAATCCAATCATCTCATTGATCACATCAACCGTGCTCTGCTATCCCACGCCAAGCCATGCAACAGCTTAACCTTACCTCTAGATATATACTAAATACTAGACAGACATTATATGAAATTAAATCTCTCAAGCATATAAAAGGAAGCTAGCTCCAAGTTCGCTGCTAACGATCAGTGCTACGTATAGCATCCCTAGCATCGGAGACTTGGGGATTTCCAATATCCCAATCGGTGAGACTCTGACTTGTTTGCTTTGAGATGTTAAACACATGAGAATGAGTGGATATTTAATTTATGTACGATATCTTGACTAAAACAAAATACTTGAAGGCTTACAATTAGTTAAAAAAAAACATATGAGATTTTTGCTTGGAGCCATATAGCTGTAGCTTGGAAATCTCATACCGGGATTTTTCCGTTTGCACTACACACCACACACCACCACCAGTTTCCGTAAGTTGCTCGCAAATTTTTGAGATCCGTCATCCGCTCATTTGCTGTTCTCTCACTTTCACTAGAAGCTACGAAGTAATTTTACAAATTGCATTATTGATTTTAATTCGTTTGTTGCCCCTACAGCTCAAAAATGATTTTAATATAATTGCAAGCAAATGTAGTATTCATTTTGTATTTTATTTTTGTGGGTTGGCTCTACATACATATCTCTCATAATTCGTAATTCGTTTTCGTATATTTCGTAATGAAAACAAACAGTCCGTGTGGCTGCTTCATGTCCTTCCACGTCTACAGCTTGCCGTCTACAGGATATAAGTTTTTCTTCTAATGGTATTATATATATGAAGTACATATATGTATTATAATATTCTAAAAATAGATTTGCATGCACTAAACAGTTAGTTTCCCATAGCTAATTCCAAACCTGGAAATTACTCGGGCTGACTATGGGATGTTTCCTGTGTGTA
>JAQFZE010005112.1:0-10580 GCA_034695245.1 Dicyrtomina saundersi | reverse complement strand
TTATTATTTTTATTAGCCTAATATTTGTAAATATGTTACTTCGCATTGATTTTATTAGGACAACGCATTTAGCTTTCATTACGTACGAAACTAAAACCGAAATGTATTAAACGTAGGCTAAGGGTGCCACTTTGTGGCCAGTGGCCTAATCGTGGTTGGCGAATTAGTTTCCTATTACTTGAAAACTTTTGAAATTAAAAGTTGTGGAATCAGATGGAAAAACGAACATTACAAAAAACAATGCAATATTGTCATACATCGAATCGTAGCAGATATAAATCCGTGGCCACAATTAGGAGGCCAGACACATTTTGGTACCTCAACCTACGCATAATATGTGCACTTAAACATTTCTAGGATAGATAATATATGTAATGTATTTTCCAGGGTTTGGAAAAAACCGCCCAGTTTGAATAAAAATCTGCCCACCGGCAAAACCCGGTTTTAACCGGCTGACACTGGCTGAAACCTTGTACTCAATATAATTAATTGCGAATAAAAACGTAGTTATGAATAAAACGTGCTTTTTTAGTGTTGTATTACATAAAATAAGCATTGCACTTCACATATTGTATAAGGAAATAATACTTTTATTGTTAATTTTTAAAACTTGTTTTTGTCTAGTTTTATTAACAAAATCGAAGTTCAATAAAGATAATTATTTAAAGATTAGCTAACTAATTAAAGAAAAGATGATTTTGTTAGTCAGTCTAAATGAATAAAAAATATTAGGTATCAGTTAGATAAAAAGCATGAATTTTGAATTAGTGATTTAGGTGGATGTGTTGATTTCTAAACATTTATCAGTTCACTTCATTCCAAATGCGTGAAAATAGGAAAAATTGACTTCGCAAAATGCAAATTCCTGCATGCTTAAAATATAATGAAAGCAATAATAACATTTTAAAATGAAGTGGAGTACTTTAGTGATGATTCTTATATTTTTATGCACTGCTACACACAATATAATGTTTTTACGCATCAGCTTCAAAACATTGTAGTCATCAGTCTATCTAAATCATTGACCACAACATAGATTAACTGACATAATTACAACACAGTAGTCACAACAACAGTTAGCACAACTACAGTAAGCATAACATCAGTCAGCATAAAAAATATGAACTCTGTTAAAATGCCCAATAGTCAATCTGACTTATTAAATTATAAATGTAATGTCTCAATCCTTTCTTCTTTGTTTTAAGCTATAGTGTTTATAGTTACAACATCCTGGAGACATAGCTAAAAAACGTTCATCTAGCTTCAATTACTTCTTTAATTAAGATTTTACTTCTAAATCTTTATTCTGTTCATACTGTCAGCATACCTGGCTGTTAAATAAAGATATTGAAATTGAAATAAATATTGTTTACCTGCTCTTCATTTAAACCTTTAATTTTCTAGTTTTTATTTTAGGTTTCCATTAAAATTCCATAATATCTGATTCCCATTCTTCGCCCCTGCCCTCCTAATACCGTTTACTCCGGTGAACGACGAACCCAGCGGTCCTTCAAAAACGAGCTACAGGTTAGCTAGTCCCATCTCCTCCAATACTCTCGACTACATATGAGACTCTAGAATCATATTAATTATATAAAATACTATTTTTAACGTAAAATTGACAATTTAATGAACCATTGCATTGAGGAAACTGACTCAATATTCAAAATTAAATTTTACTCTGTAAAAAAAAAGATATTTAATTGTTGTTTTCATTAAATTAGGCGACATTGGTGGCAAAAAAAATTAATTTGTTAATTACTGTAATTAAGCTTGCTATGAGTGAAATTTTACATGTTAAGTTTCTACTTTAAATTAATACAGAAAATTAATTAATTTAAATAATGCTACTAAGTTGACGTTTTCAAATGTTAAATTTAACAACAATAATATTTAAATTTTAACCTATTTTTTGCTGAAAAAGATTGCAAAACAGCAGTAATTAAACACAATATATTTTTTGTCTTAAGGAAAATGCTCTTATTTTTTTTAGTAATTTTCAATTCAATTTTAGGGCTTCAATCAATTATAGCCAGGAAAAGCCGTTTTGCCCCAAAAACTTAAGTTTTACGGTACCAGTTTTAACCAGTTAAAACTAGTTAGTTTTGGCCAGCAGTTAAAACCACACCTGAACCTTGGTATTCTCACTACTGTAGGGTAACCATGTGTGCTTGCACATGATTTCAATACATTCACTTTCCACTTCTCTTTCTGTCCAAGAACTACAAGCGTCGCTTATCAGTCCCTCTCTATAGAGTTGTGGGAGGCGGGGTTGGTGGATTGTCCAAATTCGATCTAGGTGTGGCCTGATAACCCGCAACTATTTCGTCATAGGAATCCACTACTCCTCAGCGTAAGCCGGAAGCTTGATCAAGAAAGCTGCATGGTGTGCAGCATAAAAAACGATTGCAATAAAGGTCCGCAAATTCACACGCGACTATCTATAGAGTTTGAGAATTTTGATGTGAAATTATCGTGGCAAGTTTGTAGTTGTCTACACTATCCAATATCAAACAGCAATACTGCGTAATGTGTGATAACAACCGCTAATGGTTGAAAAATCTCAATACACACGTACATAAATACTGTAGGGTACAATTAATTACATTTAAATAACGGATTACTTAAATGAATACATAGTTATTGTTATACCATTTTTCATAAATAGAATTGGCAGTGTTTAATTTACTGATTGGCAGTATAGCTGGTATACCAAACATTGCAGTACGGCAAAATAAACATTCTTTTGCTTTGTAGAATGGACAGTATCAATAATATTTTCCTCAAATGAGTGAAATTTTCGTACATATCCCCTTTGTGGTTTCAATATCGTGTATCTTGAATTTTTATTTTTTTGTCAATCCAACTATTAAACAGTTTTTGTAGCTTTACATAAATTTCGTTCATTTACCTTGACTTTTTATCACAAACTCAGGTTTTAAACTTAACAGTTATTTAATAAATTAGTTCAAAAAACCCATAAATCTAATATTGTAGCTTTTCCGTAAAACGATTTTGGGATCTATTATTCAATAATTCGGCGCTTTAGCAAATCAGTAGGATGAAATTAGTAGGCATTTATTTTTTAAACGAGACATTCCATAGGTCCACACTCCTGCTTACTTGTTTTAATTTGTTATAATTATTAGTCACTTTATTTGTATAAAGTGCGGACAAGGCAAAGTGACGAGAGACGTCGAGCAAGTAACTGCGCGTGACTAGTAGGAGCAAACGAAATATGTGGCAGTTTGAACTTTAACTAGAGCCAACAAAATTAGGTACCAAATTAAAAAACAATAATGTTAATATTTAATTAGTTAGGCAATATTAGGTAATATACACCCTTTTATAAATACTAGGCCAGTAGGAATAATTAGTAAATTATTTTAGAATACGTTTAGGAGCTACCCGTATTGTTACTTCAAGTCCGTATATTCCAGCTTTCCATAGTTTACTTGACAGTCGAATTAAAAAAATTCATATAATTCTAGTAAGTATTAAAGTCAAGAACAAATATAGATACTTAATGGATGATAATTCCAAAGTTTAAGGACTGTAATTATTGTAAGTGCAGTCGTTTTTTGTCAGTAAGACTAGTGACGCAACATACAATCTTAAAAACAAAAACTTTAGAATTAATATTATGACAGATATTTTTAAGAAATTTGCGATTCTGAGATTGACAGTATCACGGCAGATTTACTTAAGAAATACAAAATAGTAAAGCAAAACACTGGTATTTTTTTTTTTGCAGACCTAAATTTATAAAAGGCTTTATTACAGAAACGACAAATACACTTAAATCAGAAAAAAAAGTTAATAAAAACAAATATAATTTTATGAAAATTGATAAATAGATTTATATATACTTAAGAGTTTAAGGTATAGTAAGCTATTCATTACATGTCTGACAGGGGATTGACTATTCTAAGTAAAGCGAAGAAAAAAACAAAATTTTGAAGGTCTATACTCAGCAAATACCCGAGTATTACAGAAAGTAAATCATATACAGATGAAGCAAACCTTGCACCTTTAAATAAAAGACCAATTGTGATACCACCATAATAATCTAAAACCAATGAAAAAGCATTTAAGCAACCCTTATTAAGCACCCCAGCAAGGTCAGCCACACTTTTAACATTTTTCAGCTTCATCAAAACTGTCATCAGTTATTTAACAAGAGGTTCTAGACTTTAACAAATTATACCTTATTACAGCAGCAACGCCACAGGCAAATGCAAAAACTTAAATTCTACCAAGAAAGCACAGAGAACAATAGAAAACAAAAGTAATACAGAACAACTTAATAGCAAAAAAGCTGAGAAGCACTTGAGTGCTAACGCAACATTCGACAGCAAGAAAATCGAAAGCGTGGACGAGTATTTACACAAAGCAAACGATCGACAAGAAGCCAAATCTGACATAGAATCCGTCGAAAACACATCAAAAGTTAACTTTGCAAAAATCGCTCAGCTCTAAGCACATATAGCAAGCTTGAAAAGTCAGGATTCCAACACTTCTTATGATAGAAACTTAAAATAAAAAATTTTTCCAAACACGATATAAACAAAGACATTACAAAACCAGGGTTCAGAAATTTGAAAAAAGACAATGGAAGAAAACAAGGTGGGAAAAACAACAAAACGATATAAGTGATGTTAACTGTTTTAATAGCAATGAGCCAGGTTACTACGCAAATTATTGCCAGTGACAACTTTAGCATTTAAGAGGTAAAAAGAAACGCAGAGGCATACGCAGAACTAATTATAGAAGGAAAGAAAAAAATCCTAATATGATGCTAAACAAAGTAAAGCGACACAATCCACCGACCACCCTGGGCATCGTTGAACATATGTTAGTAAGTTTCTGCTACTTACCTCTTTCACTTGCTTCAATTTTTCAGAAATAATATATAAAATATCAAAATTCTCTCTTTTACCTCGTTAATTTACATTTTTACATCTTCCATAAAAGTCATAGGACTTACACAAAAAATATCACCTAGCTATACCTACATTGTGAAAGTGTCATCATTACTTTACCAAGCACTAGCCAAGTAAACTATCAAAATTTTAAAACACACATTCTAAATTGTCTTTTCATTTTATAAAAGTACACTAAGTTTTCAAGTTGTTCTTTAATACTACATTTAATCTACAAGTGCAAACATTATTTCTCATATAAGTGCGCATGCCAAAACACAAGGACTACAATGAACTATCTAGATCTAGTGACAGTCTCAAAGCAATTAAAAAAATTAAAACTAAGAACCTTCTATCGCTGCTGGCAAAGCAAAACCCCAACGCAGTAACACAATAAAATAAAAACAAACCTAACTTTACTTAATCCACCTGATGTTTTATGAAAGCTGCACCTTCTTCTTCTCCTGCTTATGCGGCATCGCGCATCGGTATCAAACCGTTCCTTAGTCCAACAAAAATAAAAACTTAACAACCACAAATCTTTAAAAACATTACAACGCCTTAACCAGCCGCAGTTCAACAATTTTTAACCCTTGAAAACATTTCTGAACCTACATCACATGCCGCCGCAGCCAATCTCTCAATAAAGTCCCACAACGACCTCAAGCACTAAGCATTACCTAGCGAATTATGGACAAGCCTGAATTTAAACGACGTGGACAACTAATACCACTCTTATACATTTAACCCTTTCAATACATTAAACTAAAATAACATAGACCATTCCCATTCTCTTTTACAAACAACGAAGTCCCCAATAAATCAGAACCGTTAATTACCAGACCCATTTATCTTTCATTCTTTACCTAATATTAACAAGTTTTATTAACACAATTTTGATCCTCAGCCAACAAATAAACCTAAAACAATTAAGGCAAGAATTATACTCATGTCACCAGAAATTCAAATTGACCTGACGCTTGTATATATATACCAAAACGCAAAAGCCGAGTTACAAACTGCTCCCATCATGAAAGCAGTCAATTCAATGAATGTGACTTTCAACAAACAACATGAAATTGACTGACAAACTAATTTTTAAAAATTTGACAACATAACTGTCGTTTAATAATCCTACAACCAATTTTTAAACAACAGTGATACAAGCCGCTTCTTAGTATTCCTTCGAAAAACTTAAAAATCAATTTCATCATTCATATCTTGTTCGGCTCTTATAACAACACAACTAGACATGCTCCTTTCTGTTCTAGTAGTAGCGTTCTCTAGTAAAAGATACATTTACTTACTCAAAAATAACACATTCTGCTGCCCAACGCAAGTGCTATTGTACCATTGTCATTGAAGTCATGCAACGACATAGTTGACAGTGAAATTACTCACCCTTTCTGAATAACCTGCTGTTTGCAATTATGCAGCGCCTGGAACTGCATCTATCGATACCTACAGGCCGTAGACAACTTCGTCACATTGCCTGCATGTTTCTTGGAAGTATCTAAAATAATCAGGGCTGCATATGATCTATTGATGCAGCAAATTAATGAACTTGACGCGAACCATTCCACCAAACCTGTACCAACGCCAACCGATTTCCCTATCACAATCGAGGCAACTGCGGTAAATGCTCTAACTAAATAAGCATTAGCTATACACGAGAGACCAACGGTTCTTTCACCTAACACTAACGTGGAGACATCAATTCTATCAAAACTATCACATTTAAAAAACTAGTCGTGCACACCTAAACATGCTCCATCTGAATTATTGCAGATCCTTTCCGGGTACAGCCAGACGTTTACAATCCAGCAGCCTAACTAGACTCAAAAATGGAATTTACCTCCGCTTCCCATCAAAACATGTGCGTTTGCAGACCCAGCTAAAAAATAGTCACAGATACGACTTTCAATACCCACTCTGCTACAAGTCTTTATTTAACTTGATTCAACGCAACAATGCTGAACAACATCACTTTAATACGTGAATCTTCTGGCATTCATGATTTAACCATCTCTGCTTACATGAACCTACAGTAAATTTAAATTTTTAAATATAATAAAAATATTACTATACGTCTTTTTAAAAAATACAAAATATATAATTGTCTTATTCGTATTTAAATTTAAAAATTATTTAAAATTTACTATTATGCACTTTTTTAACTATCTATATATATCACATGCGTATGTGTAACATATCTACATAATACGAATTGTAACTGCATACTAAATGGCTAGTTTAAAACAAAATTGAAAATTTTATGAAACGTTAGATGTATGTATCCTGTCACTTAAATATAAAATTAAATATAAAATATTCATTATCTCCTTATGCGGGAATAGACTTTAGGAACAAATAATTTACAAAAACTTATATGTATTTCATAAATATTCCATTTTTGTCCTCATATTGACAACAAATATGTATAAAAAGGTATGCATCTGAATTTAAATGTATGTAATCATTTAAGGAATTTTAGTCTCTCAAACAAGGACGTTTGCGTTTTGAGAAGAATGGTGATGTAAGATAGTCCAGAGGCACACTGCACAAACATGGTACAAAATGTACCAGTTAACATCTACCCAGCATTGTTAGGTTGTGTGGCAGCCCACAAATCGTCAATACAGTCATATAGAGTGCTGTGCCATTTCTCACGCGCATACGGAGTAAGCCTTACATTGCTTTCCAGTGTGACTGCATTGTCTTGCTCAATATGGAACTACGTTTAATTACTCCTAATTATTTTAGTCTTTTTATGTATAAAGTAATTAATTATTACACCTATCATAAATACAAGCTTTAAAAGTTTAGATTAAATGTCACGTTTTAATTTACGACGTTTATATTTATAATATATGTACGTTTAAGCACATCACATGCTTTTTTTTTATCATATACGGAATATTACAAACGTTACGTTATTTTATTTATGAAAAGCCAAATATAATTAGGTGTTTTGCTTTTCTATGTTTTTCTTCTGTCCTTTTCTTCTTTAAAAAGACAAAATCTCTATTTTTTAACTATTACGGAAGATACTTGAATCTCTCTCAGCCTGCTCAAGATCAACCACTATAGTTTGGATGCCGTTCTACTTTTATTTTTAGTTCATCTAGCATTTTAAAACAGGCGCCTATCAATATGTAGCAATTACAAGCAAAATACGAATGACGTCTCCGTGTTTTCACTAGGTAACAATTACATATTTCTTTACAGTGGTCATGATCCAACTTTCCCTTTTGACGGTCCTTGATCTTGTGGTGTTCTACGTGGCCATCAACTATCCAAGTGCTACCGCGCAATCAAATAGTATTATCAACTGAAACCACGCGGCTTCTTAAACTTCAATACAAAACACATGAACAGTGAACCCGCATCAACTTTCTAACAATTTACTACAGCATTTACTCTTTAATACATTTAACGTAAAACTTGTACTAAAATCAGTTAATCCAATTTTATTAACAACAGCTAATGTGTAAGACTGACATTCGTCGAGTAGTACAATATAAAAAGCATCACATTTATCTAATACTCACGCAATAAACGCAGCTAAGGCAGTGGCAACACACAAAGATGTATAGCTTGCCGGTTTATTTGTAGTAGCAATAGTTGTTGCAGACAAAATAATCACGCGTATAAAAGTTTAACTAGATACTTAAAACTAGAAACTTAACCGCATGCATTACTATCACCATCACCAACCAAATACGGTTCAACTAACTAAAATACAGAAACCAACGATAGTTTTTTTTCCAAACTGAATGATAACTTCCCACTTTGAGTTGCTGCAAACGTTACAATAAGTGATCAGATCGGGTCAGTATATCATTATACCAATACACTCTAACTTAATGTTTTTTAAGTTGTTCTAAAACTTTTCTTTTGAATAAATTATATAGCAATAATGGTGTATGACAATAATTTAAATTCTACATAAGTCGTACAAGTCCGACGTGATACGCGCTTCCCAGTTCAAAAGTCATTAATTGTGCCACCTAATACAATTTACAGTATGCACGACTTTTCTAACATATTATTAATGAAACTAATGACTCAAACATTTACGGTAGGGCTACGTGAGTGTATGCAGCGCTGAGGACAGCATTGTACACTCAGCACGATAAGCACATCTTTCGGCTGTGATCTAGTGGCCGTTGTATACTAAGTGTCTAAATTTAAAAATGCATTATTCTTTCTTGTTATTTCATTTCCTTCTTTTATTTATCAAAATATTTTTAATTTGAAAACAATACAAATTATTCAACTTTTGACATAGGTCAAAAGCAGCTAGTAAAAATAAGGGACATCCCTGAGACTGAAAACTTGGCTTCCGATTATTCTCCTCTTAGTACACTCTATTAAGCTTGTCCATAGCTTGTTATTTTTTGCTATTTCTCTTTAATAAAATTTATCGAATATTCAAACTCTTTCACTGACTAAATACAGTGCAGTTTCAATCCTATTTCCCATAAAGGTCTCTACTATACTTACTACCTATAATTTAACACTCGCGTACTAGTTTTAGATAAATAAGTGAAAAGTGGCGCAGAAAAGGGACGCACCAACAGCACAAGACACCCTGGCATCACGCACACTTTATTGGTGTGTTCATGAGGCTTTCCTACTCCACTCTACCCCAGTGCCAGTATTATTCTAATTAATTTAAACATAAAACAAAAAAAAATCAAAAACTTCTTTACATTTCCTTTTAACCTTTCTAAGTTTTCTACCTACCATAATTATGTTTACTTAGTTACTTTTACCAATCCCCATTATATAATATTGCTTTTTCAATAATTGTTTTTAACCACCACACATATACAGTTCACAACCACACTTCACTTATCTTTAAATCTTTTTCTTTCCTTTTAAAATAAAAACAGTTCTAATTTAATGTAAGTGCCAGTTAAAGTGCAAATCTCAGTTCTACAATTTTCCAAATTCATCATGCACAATAACTTCCTTTGACGTCTACATAAAAAATATGCAGCCCTGTCTTTTGCAAACTTTAGGCCAAAGTTTTCTAAATTCTAGGAAGACCCTGATAGATTCTTGGCTTCGCCGCACGGTTTCACACATTACCAAAGTAGGATTACTGAAATCAAAGGTGAGAAAAAACAGATTTTTTCCTTCTCACAACCTTCGTTTCCTTACGGCAATTTAATCTAAACCAAACAAAGTTAGTACACCGCTTTAATTACATAGTTGTGAATTATATGACTAGTTTATTATACTATAATGTTCTTTATTAGATATAAGCCAATGCTATCAGCCCATTTGAATAATTAAATATATATTTCCATTTTTTGTTAAAGCCAATGCTATCACTTCATTTAAATAAATAAAATAGTTTTATTTTCATTTAAATAATTAAATAAATATTTTCATTTTTGTTGTAGCCAATGCTATGGGCCTATGTAAATAATTACATATATATTACTATTTTTGTTGAGGCCAATGCTATCAGCCCATTTAAATAAATAAAAAAGTTTTATTTTTGTTTAAAAAATTAAATATATATTTTCATTTTTGTTGAAGCCAATGCTATCAGCCCATTTAAATTAATAAAATAGTTTCATTTTCATTTAATTAATTAACTATTTATTTTTATTTTTGTTAAAGCCAAAGCTATCAGTCCATTTG
>JAQFZE010005111.1:0-10580 GCA_034695245.1 Dicyrtomina saundersi | reverse complement strand
TGTCGGGTTTTCCACATCCCCAGTAGCCAGTGTTCCAGTTCCATGTTCCATTCCAGTAGTTCTCAATCCCATTTCATACCAGAGTCCATGTGTAGTACTCGCACGTACGGCATAGAGCTGTAATTAGATGTATGCAATTCCATATACTGAAATAGCTTCTAGGATTTTGATGGGGCCTGTGCTGTCTGTAGTCTGTACGAATGTTTTCCAGCAGAGCAATAATAATAGTGCCAGCCAGTTATGTGTCTCACATAACTATAACCTACATAACATACAATGTGCACATTATATTTGTATTGTGTATTAAGTATTCCGCACGCACACTTGAGGGCTTATTATTAATATGTAGTGATAAGGCCGATCGTGGATATTTTTAAATGTATTTAAAATAATTTAAGCATTTAGTTTTTGAAATTGTTTGATTTTAACAAATTGTTGGCGAAGTATCAAATCCGCTTTCTTCCAGTTTTTGCTGGAACAAAATCCGCTTTCTTCCACTTTACCTTAAAAACAAATCCACTTCCTTCCACTTTTGATTTAAATAAGCGTTTTTGTTGACCAATTCCTAATAACATGCATATGAATAGTGCAAATTGCTCTAATTGCATCAAATTCTAAAACGAAAAACGTTCTAACCACATGGATTTTAAAACTGCAAATGGATCTAACTACATAAGTAATGTAAAAAATCAAAATCCATTAAATAACAGTTACATGATGTTAGTAACAAACTGTTCTAACTGCAGGGTTTTATGTTGAAAGTTAATCTAACTACATTGTTTCAAGTTGAAAACTTATCTAACTACATAACAAAAAAATTTCGAAATGGTTAAACTACATGATTCTAATTGCAAGTTGCACACTAATTTAAATACATCGATTTGAAAAGTGCAATATGTTCTTGTTACGTGGTTTTGAGTATTACACGTAGTTATATCTTTTTGCACTTCTCAAACGTTGTATTTAGATCTTTTGCATTCGTATTATTTTGTAATTAAAACATTTTAAAATTTTCAAAACATGCAATTAAAACATTTTGCACTTTAAAAAAAAATCTAGTTAGAACAGTTTGCCACTCAAAATCTTATGTAGCTAGAACATTTTGAAATTTTTAAAACCATGTAGTTAGAGAAAATTGCGCTCTTGAATCTCGTAGTTAGAATGTTTTCTTTTTTTTTAAATTATGTAGTTAGATTAATTTGCAACTCAATACAATGTAGTTATAACATTTTGTATTTTTTTAAATCATGTACCTGGTTAGATTAGTTTGCAACTTAAGCCTATGTAGTTAGAACATATTGCATTTGAAATCATGTGGTTAGAACAGTTTGTGACTAACATCATGTATTTAGTGGATTTTAATTTTTTTAAATCATGTAAGTTAGAACTATTTTCAGTTCTAAAATTCATTTACTTAGAACGTTTTGCGTTTAAGGATTTGATGCAATTCTAAATATTAGATATATGCAATAGTACAAATTTTTTAAATTTATTTTTCATAATTTTTTATTAATTGTTTCCAGCTATAAATTTTTCAACGAATTCTGTGTAATATTTCAAAATTAAAATATATATATACAAACTTTATTCAGTCACTGTTGTGCAATTACAATAGCCTAAGGACTCAGTATACAGTTCACAAAATTTTAAATAATTTTATGTGGCTGAAAAATGTAACTAAAAATCTATAAATCAATGAAACTAATATTTGCTAACATGATGATTATAAATTTATATGGACCGTATAAGAATCAGCAACTCAAAGGAAAACATTTTGGTACTGCAAATTCTACCAAACAAAAAATAATTTATTTAGCCGTACTGCAAATTATAAAATACCTTCTATACTGCCAAACCGTGGATTGAACTGCAAGTGCTATTGCAGCCAAAGTTCTCGCCCACATATGGTGATAACCAATGCGAAGAAACAAACGACTTCTTCCTACCCCCTCGTTTTTAATACAAAAAACCACACCGCCTCTTCCTTTATTCGTAGGCTGGGATTCTGGGACTTGCATGAAAAAAACAAAACAGAACTACGATTTCTCATGCCTTATTTTCGTCTACTAAGATTAAAATTTTGTCTGTGTTAGGTTCAATTTCAAGGCATGTTATGCCAGTACTTTCACAGTGCAGACAATTCGTGTTCAAAAACAAAATCAAAAACACTTTCTCAAATTAATTCGGAGTCAGACTTGTCCTAATTGCTGGTTGCTAAAGCAGTGGTGCAAACTGTGCAAAATACTAAAGTATAATTTTGGTAAGTTTAAATTTAAATTTAAAAAATAGTTTCAGATAGTTTTACTGTTTGGTCAAGTCTAAAGTACATTCACAATATTTGCTAAATGTGAGCCTAGGCATTATACCAAAACCGAGTATTAGTGCCACAATTTCGTTTCAAAATATATCGCACTATTTAAATTAGTTGCACTCACAAATAATATTGGTATTTGTGAAAAGTATTAGTTTTTATTTAAATGGTTGTAGGGCTTTTCTTACTTAGATTTTTTCCACCCTGGCTTTTCATACTTGCAACGAAACCTATGACTTTTTCTATTCACGTCTTAACCTATTATGAATACTTCGTCCTAATTTTTTAATAGCTTTTCTAAGTCCTTCATTAAGTACAGCTTACATGTGAAGATTTTCTTGACAAAATGGGATGTGTCCAATTTGAAAAAAAGAGGTTATGTGCGTTATGTATACTTTTCGACTAGATAAGGTTATACGTTGCATGGTAATGACTGAAGTTAAACTACAGTAATTTAAAAAAATAATTACCACTGAAATCATTTGTGAACTTTCCCCAGCATTCTATTTCATCTATTATTAAAGCAGCGGCGGACTGGCCATAAGAAATTTAAGGAAAATCCGCATGGGCCCCCCGTTTCTTATACATTAGGTATACGGGAGCTTTGGGCCCCTCTGGACCCAGTGTGGGCCCCCTGAACGCCCAATCTGGTAATGGTTAATTCCGCGGCCCAAATAGATCCCAGTCCGCCCCTGTATTAAAGTGCAATGTTACAAGTTGTTAAGGGAACGTATGCTGTGTTTAAGCAACTCCGAGCTGCTAACAGTTTGCAACAACAAGGAAAGTGTGTTAATATTAAGATCAAACTATACACGTGAAATGAAGCCACACGACAGTAACAGTAACGACAGCTTCTGCTTAAGCAATAATATAATATGCTTTTGTTCAATCATTGCAATAATTTGTGTTATTTTTTTCATTTGCTTTCCATCTGTGTGTTGAAGAAGATAATATCAAAAAACATTATGTATTCGTTTAATAATTTTTCTTATTCATTCGAATTTTTTTTATTTTTCATGCGATTTTTAACTTTAAAATTGTTCGCAAAAAAATATTAGATAGCAGTTCCAGTTGTAAAACTGCCTATTCACTCAACTGCCTCCTTATAAATTTGAGCACCATCTTTTTTTTTGCTGCCAATTAACTCCCTAAAACTGCCTATTATCTTGTAGCTATTAAATATTCATAATGACTAGCAATAATTTAATAAACTATATTGAAGCTTTTTTCACAAAAAGCTTTTCATTCTAAATAAGTCATTCCCAGGGGTAGGAAAACCCTTAGGTTTGGTCGCGGGTAGGAAAATTCCGGGTGGAAGAAATCCAGATGAGAAATCTCCGTATACTAGAAAACTAATAACATACAAAATTTCCTTCTGAAAATAATTGAATAAGAGATTTAATAAATCACTGTGGACGGCTTAGGAGATTAGGAAAGGTATGAAAAATTAACTGTTATAGGTATAAGTGAGCGGAGGGTGTTTAAAAAATAGAACTTTTGTAGACATCATAGGTGTATGAACTATAAATTGGTTGAATTATTAATAGCCATCACGGCAACGCACAAAGGGATCCGACGCCAGACCTGACCGTTTCAAGTCACGGGAATTTCAAAACCCCGGCGCTTCGCACGTCTGTTGACAAAGTTATCCACATTGCTATTTAGTTTAGAATCTACTATTTATCATTTTTTAAACGGTATATCTTACGGTATAAATTAGTCTAGTATTTCAAATTAATGTAGGTAGGTGATAAATCTCCTATATGATTGAGTAAGGAGAAAATGTGGGTGTCATGGTCGTGGTCGTGTCCGGGTGTTTATTTTGAATTCAGGATATGTCTCTGACAACAGTGGTGGATGGCAATGAAAGCAGTAGTAATCACTATAATCAAAGTATGTAGCAATAAACAAATACTTTTTCCATTATCAGTTTTTGACTATAGTAAAGCATTGCACTGACCAGCGATAAAAGAATAATAATATTCAAAAGTCATAAGTTGACAAAAAGTAATAATATTAAAAATGAGAAACAAAAAACAAGTTGCTGACAATCTACAATTTATTATCAACAACAAATTTGAATCATTCCATACTCAATTTCACACACTATGACAACAGCGAGTGAGATTGAATTGTAATAAAAAAAAATTTACACAAGATTGCATTGTAATCTGACAATGACGGGCAGACGGACGGACATGACCTTTTCAATAGATGCTTAAGCTCAGCATCTAAAAACAAGTTAGGAAGTGAAGTAATTAGACTTTAAATTTTGGTTGTTAAGGGATTAAACGGGGAATACATATTACTCAAAATAAAGCTTGGCAATGTAAAAACTCCCAGGGAGGTTGGTAGCTTTGGGAGGAAGGGAACATCGGGAGTTTTGACGACCAGGAGATTTCGGATCGCTCTCTCGGATCTCTCCTAGGGAGTTCCCTATACACATAGACTTGTAGGAGTTTTGAAGGAGCAATACTAACAAAGACACGGCATTTTTAAATTCTATGCCAAACCTTTACAGCAAGAGACAGTTCATTGTGACTTTCATTACAATAATTAGCGGCCAAAAAGGAGTATTGCAGATTTACATTTCTTTTAATAAATGTGTGTTGCTAATTGCTTTATTTATGTTTACGCTTTCAAAACTCCCTAAACTCCCAAAACTCACGTAGGAGTATTAGAAGTTTAGAGGAGTTTTGAATCCTTATAGTTTTGGAGGGAGTATTGAAAGTTTAAAGCTCCCTGGTGAACACTTAATGCTTTCGGCACAAAACGCAGGAAGTTTTGAATTTGTCATCCGTACTCAAAATTCAAAACAATACCGTATAAATAGGCCAAATAGGGGGGAAAGCAAAGTTTTCCAACTACCGTAAATGCTCTGATACAACGCAGGTCTCCAATAGAACGGGGGGAGGTCTGCTATGCTTTTGCATTAGGTGTGTCTAATACAACGCGGTGGGTAAACCTCCGAATTTTAATACAAAACTCGGGTCGTTGTATTAGAGCATTTACGGTACCTAGATTTCTTTTTTGCAGCTGAAACATTTTGAATATGATCGGACCAGGAAAACGTGGTCTAGTCTTGCCTGTTCCGAAGTCCTCTTACCAGATTTTTCTGGTGCAGACGAGACCAGTTCGACCACTTTAGCCCTAGTTTTTTTGCTACACAGTTCAAATCTATATGACGATGACAATGAGTGAAAACCCAGTAAAAAGGAAAAGATGCGTCCAAAAAACGGGAAAATTATCTTATAGTTGTTCAATTCAGATGGGAGGTTAAAGTTATATGATGATACCACTGCCAGGAAATTTGGATTAATGCTAGAGCCATAATAAATTTTTAATGCAATTTTTAATTGTCATCCGTATCCGATAGGTAGGAGCAGAATAACAGCTGCTGACAGCATTGTTTCACTGAGAAATCGGATTAAAATACATTTCTTTGATCAACTAACAAACCAAACATATGGCATGAGCTCTTAAGAATTTATTTTATTTACTACTATTACCGGTGAGTGAGTGAAAACAATCCAGAATCCTGTTACTCGGCTCGGCTTACAGCACAGACAGACTCAATGCAGTTTTTGGAAGTACACTTTGAAATTAAATCAACGACAGCTATTCAAACATTCTAACTTCACCTGGAACTGCATGCACTATGACATGAGACGTAGTACCTACCTACCTACCTAAACCTGAAATGTGCATATCACATGTGTAAACGACGATAAATTACAAGTGTCGCTACAGACGATAAATTGTAGAAAATAATATTTTACCAGAACGGCAAAATTAAATAAAATAGGAATTGGTTTTTATTACACTAAAGCACACACTTTACATTCATATCAGTTTCACAGAAAATAGCAATGCGGAGGAAAATCATGACCAATCGTCATATTCCAAATCTCAAAGCATTCTCATCATTCAATATTTTCCTCTATCACTTCCCACATATTCTCTAGTAGTCAGTACAATATTATAATTAAAACTACAGAAAAGAATTTAAAAATTATTATTTTAAAATATAAAGTTTGCTACAATCTTTCAGTAACTCAGCATTGATCTCCATTAGTAACAACATGCATCCATAAAGCTCTACTTTCTAAATAGTAAAAAAAATAGTGCTGCACATCAAGCCATGCCTGTTTACGGCTACCGACCGGAACAGCAGAACATATCGCAAGAGCCGTTTCGGTCGGTAGCCGATTAAAAAACCGTCGGTTTTCCACCGTCGGCTTTTCGCTTTGTTTCTACATTGAAGGGATCCTCCACAAAGGACGTCAAGCATCGTTTCAATGGCTAAAGGGGCCGTCCATAAATTACGTCAAGGGTCGTTGCAAAAATTAAAGGGGCCGTCCATAAATGACGTCAAGGGTCGTTGCGAAAATTGATAGGGTTGTCTATAAATGAAGTCAAGTGTCGTTACAAGAATTGATGGGACAGTCCATAAATGACGTCAAGGATTGTTGCAAAAATTGAAGGGGTCATCCATAAATGACGTCAAAGGTCGTTGCAAAAGTTAATAGGGCCGTGCATAAAAGACGTCAAGGGTCGTTGCAAAAATTAAAGCGGTCGTTCATAAATGACGTCAGAGATAGTTGCAAAAGTAATTGGTGTCGTCTATGAATGACGTCCATGGTCGTTCTAAACATTGAAGGGGTTATGCCCAACTAAGGTCCATGTACCTTTTTAATGTTTGGAACGACCATAGACGTCAATTATGAACGACGTCTTTAATTCTTGCAACGATACTTGACGTCATTTATAGACGATCCCTTTAATGTCCTTAAAAGACGTCACAGGTCAGGTCGCAAAGTTAATTTGGGAAGTGATGACATTACATGTTAAATATAAACATTTTCGAAAAAGTGAAGTTGATGAGAGGGTCCTAAAATGAAGATTTTTCGATGACGTTATGTAGGGATGATCCCAATCGTACTCAGGTTTGAATGCTTAACCTCTTAAGCATCATTAATATACATAAAACATCAGTTGTATTTTATGAAAAATGGAGATCTATAGTCAGATTAGCTTTTAGTCCAAAATGGAGATAGCCAGATTTGCGTTTAGTGCTGAATGGAGATAGTTTGCTTTTAGTGCTGAATGGAGATAGTCAGTTTTGCTTTTAGTCCAAAATGGAGATAGTCCGATTTGCTTTTAGTGCTGAATGGAGATGGAGATAGTCAGTTTTGCTTTTAGTCCAAAATGGAGATAGTCAGATTTGCTGTTAGTACTAAATGGAGATAATCAGTTTTGCTTTTAGTCCAAAATTGAGATAGTCAGATTTGCTTTTAGCGCTGAATGGAGATAGTTTTGATTTTAGTCCAATATAGATATAGTCATATTTGCTTTTAGTGCTAAATGGAGATGGAGATAGTCAGTTTTGCTTTTAGTCCAAAATGGAGATAGTCAGATTTGCTGTTAGTGCTAAATGGATATAATCAGTTTTGCTTGTAGTCCAAAATGGAGATAGTCAGATTTGCTTTTAGCGCTGAATGGAGATAGTCAGTTTTGATTTTAGTCCAATATAGATATAGTCATATTTGCTTTTAATGCTGAATGGAGATAGTCAGTTTTGCTTTTATTCCAATATAGATATAGTCATATTTGCTTTTAGGGCTGAATGGAGATAGCCAGATTTGATTCTTTGCCGATGATATTCCACTCAGCAATGCTCTAGCATTACAATATATGTACGAGTATGCCAAAATATTTCACGGGATGCACGGGTTCAAAAAAATGATTCGGTGCCTACCGCAGTAAATCGGCTACCGTAGATATCCACGGCCAGCCGCGTCTGCGAGAAACTTCCTATCGGCTACCTATCAGCCGTTGAACAGGCATGCATCAAGCTAAATATCTCATTCGTGATATGTGGATGTGAAAGCTGAAGGAATAAATATACATATACCCACCTACGTATAACACATCCTCCCAGGCCGCTTTATTTCATGGTGGATCCTAAACAAGCCCAAATACGTACACAAAGAATACCTATCGTTGATATTGCATTGTGTACAGTCTCTGCAGTCTGACTTTATATATAATTACTGTACTGTGTAGTAAAAAAACTTCACCCCTTTCTGCCATAGCCTTTAAAGTAACTAAAAAAGAAAAGAGCCTTTCTATATTATCGGCATCTCCAATATTACAACCAGAGAAAATAAACGCAAGACAAAGAAAAATACTATGGCTGGGCTATAAAACAAGAATTTTGCAAGACCTATTTATCCTCATTTCAGCTCCCTACTTTTGCCTTTTACTCCTTTGCCTCTGATGTGACTCAGAGGGACACACAGGAAAGACGAATACGAGAGACAGCTATGTCACGGATTAGGATATGATATTTCTACGCAATTGCTATTGTACCACGTAGTTAAGGTAAAGCATCTACGTAGGTTGGTACATAATGTATAGTATAATAACATTTGTACGACATGCTACATGTATATATTTATGATATGCATTATCTACACAAAGAAAAAGAGATAAGTCTTGTAGAAACATAACACGGGTATTTTGGTGTACACAATTTACTCACAAGCATTTATAGGGCTAAACTTTTAAAGTTATAGGATCGATATGCTACAGACAATATTATTATATAGTTGCTGGATTGTCTTATAGGAATTTAATTCAAACTAATGTTGAGACAGTGGTTGCATACATATAAGACACACCGTAGACTCATGCCCTGCCAATATTCGACAAAGAAAAATAGTTTCAAACTAAAACTGTCGAAAAGAAAAAATAGTACTATGTGGATATTGATAGGAATGGGAATAGGAATGTAATTTAAACGAATGTTGCGACAGTGGTTGCATACATATGAGACACACCGTAGACTCATGCCCTGCCAATATTTGGCAAAGAAAAATACGAGGGGAGAAAGGGGGAGGGTGTGTTGCAAAAGTGTGTGTAAAGCCAGCTGTGGAAGCTATCTTGTCCAGGTTTATAATCAGAACAAATAATTTTCCCTGCTGAATTGCTAGTTTTAGTTCTGTGACTGGTATGTGTCGAAGATGACGAAAAAATTGTAGATATTGGAAATAAAACAATTGCATGCGAAATTAAATGGGTAGAAGAATGTCCTGCCTTTTACATGGCCTTCATGGTAGCGTTATATACGGCATGCTCCATGCTTGTATATTAGTCAGAAATAATACATTTAAAAAGGGACGTTAGACATTCTGTATTAGTGTATAAATTGTAAATGTCGAGTGCGAGTGAGTGTAAGTAGAGAAGAGGAGCGAATCTCATTCTCCACTTTAGTATATACTCCACGTCAGCACCGCTCATGCTTCTTACAGGTAGGTGGGTAGCGTAGGAACCTTCGTTAAATTATTATGTCCTCGCCTTTCATCGGTTTGTAAAAGTGGCTGCAAAAACTAATACAAAACGCTCATGAAAATGCTTTTTAGTACCAATGTCAATCCTAATCCCAGTACACTATGCCAAAACTTCGAAAAGCCTCTATCTGCGTAGGTATTTAGTCTGTATTTAAAAATTTTCACACACAATAGGGAACAATTCTAGGGGCTCAGATAGGATTCAAGACTATAAGTAACTAAGTGTACGTGTGCGTGAAAATAAAATCAGTGATATATCTGCATGGGTAGTACTGTATACTACCTATACCATAGTGCCTATAGCGTACACTCATATATTAGGGAGCGAGTGCGTATCTAAGACTGAATTCTGAGTCTCATTCTGAAACCTATATATAAAGAGTTTTTTGGCAAAACATGATAAGTCCATCAAAGCAAATTTTACAACAAAAAACGAATAAATGGTGACAGGTTGAGTTTTTTAAACTCAATTTTTTTCCACAGGTACTGCATCTAACGAAGCGTAATTACAAGTAGTTTCATAATTCTAGGCGGACTCTTAAAATTTTTAGAACATTTTCAAAACATTTAATTTGTGGACATATCCCGTTTTGCCAAAAAATCAATAACTTAACATGGGGTAAAAAGTCCGTAACATAAAATTTTAATGAAACCAAACTTTTTCGTAACTTTTTATATTTCTTTGCATAAGATCATTAAAGCGCGGCAAGTGTGTTCTAAAAACTACGAAAATACTTACAAACCAAATTTAAATCATAAATCCATATTTTTGGTGGAATTGTCTCATTTTGCCAAAAATATTTTAATGAAATTATCCTGTTCTTCCAAAAAAAATTTGGGCTATTTTAAAAAATTGCTTTGGTTGAACTTTGACCAACACAGTAATGTATCTAGTTGAATAGAACAAATAACACAAA
>JAQFZE010005110.1:0-10582 GCA_034695245.1 Dicyrtomina saundersi | reverse complement strand
ACATGCTTTCATGAACATGTTATTTAAATTTTTTCTCTAGATAGTGCATTTTGTTTGAAACTAAAAATGGATATGGGTCATTTTGGTTCTTCACAACCGATATGTTGAAAATTTTTTAAGGATTTTAAAAATTATCATGAATTTCGGCACGTTGCCTCATACTAGAACGATAAATAATAATAATTACATGTGAGTTAAATCATTGGGAGTTAGTCACCTAAATTTTGTTTTAAATTCTGTTTTCTTATTTCTTTATTAATTAATTTTGTGTGTGTGTGTATGTTTGTAGCCGCACAGAATCAGTGTTCGCTCCGTCACCCCAAACCGAAGGACCTCAAGAGACGCGGCATGTACAATGGTCATAGGGAAGGATGCACCTCTCGCACCTTCTTGTGTGAGAGCCACCAATGTAACTAGCACCTCAGCAGTGATTTCCTGGCTTCCAAGCAATAGTAACTATCAACACGTAGTTTGTGTGAATAATGTGGAAGTTCGCACTGTGAAACCTGGCGTTTACAGACACACTATCACCGGTATGTCACTACTTAGTCTCTACAGTAGTCAACTTTGAGCATTTATTTCGGAAACATCCAACTAAACTTTATGTATATTATGTCCCTATATGTATAGGTAGGGAGGGAGAGAGATGCGTGAGGTTTAATTTAGTAGACACTGTGTATGCATGTATTCAGGATAGACCCTGTGGTACAGGTGGTATTAAAAAAAACGACGGCTCTCGAGCAAATTCAAAATGTTCCTAGTTTTATCGTTATGTGGCCAGACTTGGCCTCATCTATTATCCATTATACAAACTATAGGTATATGTATATATTATGCTGGTTAATGTACAAACTTGGGCAGAGGGCTCGATGTATAGTAGTTAGTGAGGGAGAGACACACTTGCGAAAGGACTTGCCAAAGGACATTAAACGATTAAACTATGTGCATAGGCCGCCTATATTTACATTTTGACTTCCCACAGAATAGCATAGCTAACGGAGTAATGAGGATTTGAATGAATATTATATTATGGTCTCCAGAAAAAAAAACAGAATACAGTGTATTAGTTTATTTTGCATCAAACTTGAACTATAAGAATATAGGCGAGAGGAAAGATTTTATCAGAGGGGGAGACCATGTGATTAATGATGTCGTTTTCCTCCAAGATAAAATTAGAGAAAGTTAATGCTATATGTTTTCCCTTATAGTATGGTCTTGGCCGTTGTTTTATGTTGGGCTGATTTTGTGTGTTTTGTCTTGTTTTTGAAGGGCTTTCTCCAAATACAACGTACAGAGTCACAGTTCGCTCAAAGAATATCAAAGCTCCCCATTTTGATGAGAAGAATAGCAAGCAAATGGAGAAACTTTCAGCTCATACAGAGTTCCGAACGCTTCCTAAAGGTATTTCCTTCTTCTTCTTCTTCTTGACTGATCACCTCCTACACATAATATACGAGAATGAGCTGACTTGACATGCTGCCACTTCATAGTCATATAGTGTGTATATCTATTATAGTAGTTATTTCGGTTTTGTTGTATATATTTTTTGTTTTTTTCTATCTATAAATTATCTAGGACCTACACAAAAAAAAACTATATACACTCGGTTCAAGATGTGAACGTGTACCCAAATCTGTACGCGTCCGTAGACTGTTTTTTATTTTTTAGCATTATTGGTATTGTGGTCTTGTGGTCGTCCTTTCAGGCTTTTCTCTGTGGTTTACTCTTTGAGGTTGTTTAGGTTTACCGGATCCACCCGTGGATGTGCAAGTTGAGGCGGGTCCACAGGACAACACTATTCTTGTAACATGGCATCCAGTGACGGCAGGAACGTCAAATGGAGCTGTTGTCACTGGATACGCTGTATTTGCTGATGGCAGAAAAATCTTGGAAATTGATAGTCCATCCGGTATGAGAAAATGTCCTTTATTCATTCTGTTCAACTAACTTTAATAGCGAACAAACTTTTACCACAATAATGCTCCCAATTGTGTTTTTCTTGGCTTAATTCTCCTGTCAATTTTAAATTGTATCTCTATAGGTGATCACGCACTGTTGGACTTAAATCGCTTTCAAGGTGTGATTCCAAAACAAGTGACAGTACGCACTAAATCTCGTGATAGCCTCTCTTCCGATAGTATTCCAATCTCTATTCCCGCTCAAGTCCTCAAAGGCAAAAGGCACAACAAGGTGAGAGACTAAAATGGCTCAACGTTTTTGTTGCAGAGTGGAAGTAGGTTGACGTGGAAAATTAATTCGTGGACAATTAATGACTTGTGTGTGTTCTTTGTAATGTAGCAGCAAAATTCGAATAGCCTTCCTAGGAGGGGACGCCATCCAAGTTCATTAGAAGGCGAAGAAAGTTTCAGTGATCGAGAGATGGGAGGAGGTTATCACATGAATATGCCGCCGCAAATAGGTGAGATTTCATTCAGTGTGCAATCTTTATACTAAAGTAGGAACCTATATATTATATGTACTGAAGCTGATATGAGGGAAATGGCTAAAGACACAGATCGACACGGAAGACTTGGGCATCCCAGAGATTATGGAGTCCGACCCGACCGGGGAAGACAAATTCCACCGGATCGTCCTATCACCGCAAGAGGTTACCATGGTCACCCTCCACCACCTGGTCTTCACCATCGAGGGCCGAAACCACCCCACATGGAGGACTACCAACGTGGTCCTCCCGGGGATCCTCAATATGGTCGCGGGAGACCGCCTAGACCTGGACCACGAGTTTCAGATGTCCGCCATCGACTATTTGTAGCTCTATTCGACTATGACCCTCCAACAATGTCACCTAATCCGGATGCATGCGAAGAAGAACTACCTTTCCGTGAAGGCCAGATGATTAAGGTGAGTTTATTCATATGGAGTTTTGCATATTATGTGTTTGGACGGAGACTGTAAGACTAACGGATGACATGATTCTCATGATTCTTTTCTCTGCTCCTCAAAGATATACGGAGAGAAGGACCCAGACGGGTTTTACTGGGGAGAGGCAGGACAGCGCAGAGGCTACGTTCCTTGCAATATGGTTTCTGAAGTTCAAACAGACGATGATCGTGTAGCACAAGAACTTCTTAACGTAAACTCTAGATTCTCATTAAAGTCCACCCTTGAGGTTTTCCACCATGTTGTCTGACGCGACGAGTATCCCTTTAGTCTGTGTTGTGTGGTTGGTTGTGTCTGTGTGTAGTTTTGGAAATAAATCTGAATTTTCTTTTTACAACAACGGCACAATGTCCACATTGTCTTAATGGGATCTGGAAACATTTGAGTTAAATAATTATAGGGACTGGGGCTCCACTAATCGTTCGATACGAGACTGCTGCTGCGTGTGGGGAAAACCCGCAAAGTTGGTTTTGGTCTTGGTTCACGGTCCGTGGGAAGATGCTGTTGGGAAAATAATTTTCAGAGGAATTTGCCTGCTTAATTTGTATAAATGTAGATGTAGGATAAGGTAGTTGTTGAGAGTAGTAGTTCGTAGTTTCGTAGTCGTACTTTATAGTCGTAGTCGTAGTGTTGTTACTGGTGCTTTGGAATGTGTCGTGTGAGAGGAAATGAGTGACGGAAATGAGTAACACAGAGTATGATGGGATGTGTGATTAGGAGAGCGGGGAGCCGTTGGTGAGTGGGAGAGAGCGCCGTGCCATGGGTAGGGACCGGTGGGGTGATATTTATGCAAACATGCCAGTAAAGAAGATGGTGGCTCTCTACGACTACGATCCTCAGGAGCTATCACCCAATGTGGACTCGGAGGTCGGTGTAAGAACTAGAGAAACTTTCAGAGATCCCAAATAAAACAAACAAATCACAATTTCCCCCTAAACTTCCTCCTCCCCCCTTCTCATGCCTTAATTCTAAACTGTGTCTCTGGACGACATGAATATGATAAAATATGATCTATGAAATGAAACCTAGGTGGAATTGTCCTTTCAAACGGGTGATATAATTTACGTATACGGGGATATGGATGACGACGGGTTCTACATGGGTGAATTGAACGCAGTTCGTGGTCTCGTGCCGTCCAATTTCTTAACTGAGGCACCTCACGACTACGACAACAATGGAAGGGGCGGCCGTCGGGGTCCTCCTCCCCACTTAGGTCCCCCCGAACATCGAAGAGGACCCGGTCCAGGGGCAAGAGGCCCTCCACCTCCCCCACGTGATGGTCCTCCTTCTCACGGTGGTGGAGGTCCGCCTCATCATAGAATGGATGGAAGGAATCCACGGAAAGGTAATTCTATTCTTTGCACTTTCCTCAAAAAATAAAAAAATAAAATAACTCAAACAACAAAACTTTTTTTTAAACTCTCAAAAAAAAACTACAAGAACAACCAAATAAACAGAGGAGATATATATCTATATATATGCGCAGTCAATATTAGCGTAGGTCAAAGTAAAAATGAATGAGAAAAATAATAAAAAGGGTCGCACACGAGTCTGGATGTGTCGTTTCACCTCTTTCTATCTCTCGGTGTGCCTTCGGTGTCAATTGCGGTGTGGTTAATGCTTCATTATTTTTCTATATAAAATTATAATCCGTATACATGGAGGAAGAATTAATTTGAGTGGGAGTTGTTGGATCAAATCTATTGAATATTAACTGGCTTGTTTAAATTGCACTTAACCCTCTAAAACCTGGAACTTATTTGATGTTGTGCTCCTCTGAACAAGTTCTCTCTTTTTTATGACTCTCTCTCTCTGTACGCCGCTGCTAATCTAGACGCCTCTTATCCTCTCGATCACTCGGAGGTAAGTCCAAAACTCTTTCCACAAACGCTTCCCATTTTGACTAGTTGCTTTAAGCAGTTCGTTGCCCCAACCCCGCACCCATCTTAACCCTCACCCCCCCCCCCCTTAACACCCACCCACTCACCCACCCCTTCTATCTGTTGATGTTACATCGTACCAAGCCTTGAAGTGACCGTTCCAAAGAATTATTATAGATTTAAACTTTCTAAGTAACGTCGCCTTTCTTTTCATTTTGTTTGTATTTTAGTTAAATTTAAATTATTCTTTAAATTCTTTGTTTTATTAAAAAATATATAATGCATTGTGTTTTGTAGATTTTTATTTTTGGTTTGTTCAAAAAAATGATTGTCTCTGTGCCACATTGGGATTCTCAAGAGAAAGCGTATGGAGAAAGCTCAACTTGGGCTGCAATAACTATACTTAGTTATTTGAGTTGGTTTTGTTGGTTTGTCCCGTTTTCTTAAAAACATCTTTATTTTGTAAAATCATAGTTACTAACTCACTCATGTTTTTTGACACTTTTGTTTTGTGAGACTAGGTAGTTATATATATATTTTGATTTTGATCACGGTTTATGAGTCAGCTTTTGTTCATGCATAGCTTTCATTGTTAACCGTACCCCAAAATGTTTTCCTCTCTTCTCATTTTCTCCTGATGCCCACGACAGAATAAAATGGGAACGTTCCGTCTCAGAGCTTCTTCATTCTTAGGCTCAATTAACATATTGTTTTTACACGCTAAATATATATCTAAATTACTAATTATTAATTTGGTCTTACTTCAAGCTCTGACTAGATTGGACATTGATCTAGAATGTTAAATAGATGTTAGCATTATTGGTTTGTCATGGTTTTGTCTATAATAATATGCAGAGGTCAATCTCTTGACTTTGGTTACCTTCTATACATAGTCTATATATATAAGTATATACGTTTGTCATGTCCATATTTGAATTGAATGCATTTTTTGCATGGGGAGCTATTGAGATCACCCCATTGTCTCAATAAGGTCACTTTTACAAAAGAGTATGTAGTAGAGGTACAAAGATACGTACAGTTAGTTGCACAACAATTTATTTTAGTTTCAAGCATGGTAACTGTCACTATAGTCTGATTGTTCTGTAGTGCAGTGGGTCAGGTCGTAAAGCATTTCATTTCATTTTTAACATTACTGGACAAAACTTGTGGATTTTGAGAGACTTTGAGTCCCACTTTCAACACTGGAAGCCCCGCCAATCTTTCCCTGTACGTTGTACAACAACAACAACAAAAAAAAAGATCCGGAAATTTAAACTAAGAACTATACTACGACGGACGTTTGTTTTTCTCTTTGTTTTTTGAAGCTTTTGTTTTTGCACTATACAACTCAAGAATAGACGCTTTGAGTTCCCTTCGCGAGGAGAATTGGAAGGAGGTTAATTCTCGAATTCAGGAATTAGAAACGAAATTTGTCCAGTAATTTAAAAACTGAAGGGAAAGAGTTGCGCTCGGTCAAACTCTGCTACACAAAAATCATATTAAATGAAAATAGTTGCCATGTTTTATTATATATGAAAAAATAATATTATTGAAAGTCTAAAACGAAATGAGAAATGTGTGTAGGTGTAAAAAGTGAGATCTATACTGATTTTTGTGATTGGCAGCTGAGGAACCATTACGACGGCAACAGCAGGAGAGGTGGTAGAGGGGGCGGAGTCGGACCAGGTCGTCGTCCAGGGGCACCCGGTGGTCCAGCATTACCAACACATCTTCAGACATCCCCTGGAGTGTCTGGGAGTAATAATTTAATTGGAGGAGAGAGTGGAGGTGGTGGTGGTGTGAGTAGTGGAGGAATTGGAGGTGGTGGCAGTATCAAAAAGAATGTTCGTGGTATCCCTCAAGTAGTCCCGGAATTTAGTCCCGAAGCAGAGTCTCTTCCGCCTCCTTTAGAGTCTGGTAGTGGAGGACCCTCATCATCACTCCCCAATCCTTTAGGTTTATTCAATAAAGCCAATCCATTAGCTGGGTCGACAACAGCGACAAATAATACAGGGCCTGGAGGAGTTGGAGCTGCGGGAACAAGTGCCAATACAAATCCACTGGCAGGGAAGCTGCCAGGTGTTTTCTCAGAAACTCCGAATTTCATGCAAAAATTCACAGATTTTACAAATAGCGCCAGAGAAAATACGGGTGACTCTATCTTGTCAAAAGGAAAGGAATTAATCTTTAAAAAGTTTGGGCTGTGACTCTTTAAAGATTTTAATTTCAAAAAAAAAATATTAAATCTATTACTATTATAACGGTACATCTCTACTACTATAATAAACTTAACAAATTGATATAGAACTATATATGAAAAAAATATACTAACACAACCATATTAACACAATATATACAATATGTTATACATTACATGAAAGGGGGGAAAAATAGAGGGAAAATAAACATTTTTCTCAATTTTAAAGCCTAGTGTGACGACTCTATAGCAAAAGTTCTTCTCGGTCCAGTGAAAGTGTTCTCTATATATTGTTATCATTATTAATTATTATTTTTATTATCATTATTATATCCTTAAAAACTATAAAAAAAAATGAAACAAAATTCAAATTTAAAATACTAAAACATACGTACGTAGAAGAAGAGTACAAGAATGGTTTACTCTAATTTAAAAAAAAAATCATACCATGCTATTCTTATGTATAACTATATTACGGTTTACGGTACGGTAGCTCGTGTTAAAGAAAAAATAGAAGAAGAAAAAAAAAAGAAAACAATGACCTTCATATTATACCCTCTGATTGTGTGAGCTCAACGACTACTACAGATATTGCGAAAGGAAAAAGTTTAAAAAAAATAAAATGAAATCTTGGACGCAAAACTGAATCTTAAAAAAAAAGAGAAAACTATAAAAGAAAACTACCACCGATATCCATTGATTTTCCAACCTCACTGCCTTCTCCACATGATGATTTCTTTGTTATTGTCTTACATACATACACATTGTAAATCCCTTACAATGTTTAATTATTGATACTAACATATCATTTAATAAATTAAAAGCTATTCTTGATTGATTCAAAAGAAAAAAAAACATTTTGCCTTCTCTTCAGAACGTCACCAACCAGAACGAAAAGAAAACGAACGAAAGAATGATGATTGATTGAAACAGAAAACAATTGCGATTAAATATTAAAAGTATAAAAAAAAATAAATAAATAAAAACACAACAATTACAAAAAAAAACCATACTCTTCATTCAACAAAACAACACCCAAATGACACGTAAATAAATAACAGGAGAAAACAGTCCCAAAAAAGATACACAAGAACCACAACATCGTGCCATCGACATGAGTGAAAAGTGTAAAAAAACTTCACATTGAATTCTTACTCCTCAAATGAAAACTTCCAAGGAACACTTTTTGAGCCTACTGTGAAAGGGATCCTGTAGAGCTCAATTTTGAATATGTAATTCTGTCAAGTTTTTGTTGTAGTGACAGAAATGAAAAAACAAATCTGGGAGTTTTTATTTTAGAGAGCAAAATATACAATGTGATAGGTGTACATGCTTTTTTCTCTCCTTTTTGATCGGCGAAATATTACAACAACAAAATCAAAACTTGTTATAAACTTGCATTTGCTTGGCCTATTTCCCCCAGAAGAAGGATACAAAAAGACATTCCCCTAAAGTATAAAAAAAAATTCCTCCATTGTCGTTGATTGACTACGTGTAAATGTTATTCAAAAAAAAGTAAAAACATTGTATCTAATCTATAGCTGTAAACTGAACGTGTACTTATAAAATCTAGCCTAGTCATAAAAATATTAAATATTGTATGTAAATATATAATTATAATATATAATATTACAGCATAAAAGGGAAAAAAAGGTTATTTAAATTAAAGGATTAAAAAAAAGATAATGTTGAATAAATATATTTACGAGATGATGACAGCGATGAAGAAGAAAAAAAATAGTAAAAGCTTTAATGCTAAAGGTTTTCATAGTTGTCATTATTTCGTTAATCGTTCTTATATTAAATATTATAAAAATACAAAAGAGTTATGAAAAAATATTGAAATATTAAAAAAAAAATACAAGGAAACTTACAACAAGAACAACAGGTACTGGCTACTAAACAAAATGTTATTCTACAATAATATTTAAAAAAAAAATATTGTCAATGTAAGTTAAAATTGTAAGTACACAAAAACCCGTATTACAGTTAAACGTTTATCGTTACTACAATACCATTTAAAAAATAAAAAGAACCGTATAAAATAGGATTATTATTATTACTATTGAGTATCAAGAGTTAATGAAAAAATTACATGAAACAATATATTATTATTACAATTATTATTGATTTAATATATTATATGAGACGATCTTTTAAGACGACAGAATAGCGATTTTTATTCAAATGTTGTCCATACAAAATATGTTATAAAAAAAATCAAGATATAATCGTTGGTAATATATTAGTATTTACCCAAAGCTTACAACAAGAGTCACAATAGTCGTAAAAAAACTAAATTACAAAATTTGCAGTCAATGGAGCTATATAAAAAAAATCATTCCATGATGATGTGTAGAGTAGAAATATTAAAGTACTACTAGTTCCCGGAAATTTCGTAGTTAAAACTATCTAAATTAAAATTAAACAAAATCAACGATGCATAATGTGTATATACATACATACGAAAACAAGAATCCTCCTTACATATACATACAGATATACATGCATTAATGTAGAAATAAAAAAAAAAGAAGTAAATACAAGTAATACTGAATGGTACATATATACATAACAATTAATAAAAATATATGCGGAGGCAAGGAACAAATTTAAAATATTCAAATGAAATCCGTAATTTAAACAAAAATGTAGAAATGAATAATAGCTATTATTGTAATCTAATCAATTCTTGCTGAAAGAAATTAATAATCCTGTCAGAAATCAAGTTATATAAGAAATGTTATGTACTAAAAAAAATGACGAAGGGGTGCACAATAATCAATAATTGACTCCTCCTTAGTCTGTAAAAGTTATTATAATATTATTACTTTGTATTGTTATATTACATTTAGTTGTAGCAATCGAATCTCGACGAAGGACGCGAAAACCTTACATTAATTATAAATAAAAACGTGACAGATATTAAATTCATGATTTTGAAATTATAATCTCTATCTATTATTGCTATGTTCATTACATATCCAGTCTTTTAATGAAATACTAAAATTATCATCGTAGTATCGTAATGCACTATTCAGTTTTACAGGGAAAAAAAGAAGCCTATGCAATAGCTTTCTTCATTCAGAGTATGTAAATAATGGCAGTAAATACAATGCTTAAAAAAGGATATATTCAAGTTTTTCGGAAGATTGCTTAGTAGCTTAAATTAAAAATATATTATGAAAATCGTTGGGTGTTGCACTATTGGTCATATGAAAGCTGACCACCCTTAACCTTAACCACTCTTATCATGACGTCTTTGCTGTAGATGTGTCTTCCACAAAATACACAAAACTAATATGACCACCACAATAACATGTAGTAGTTAATAATGCTCCTATTCTGCGCATTCACTAATATTCTCATTGACAACATATCCTTCGTCCGTTGCTGCTTCATTGTATATTATTAGATAGAGAGAGACGAGGATAATATTAAATTTTAAAGAAGACCAAAGACTAAGTAGATCTATTAATATATTTATCTAATGTGAGAAACATATTTTAAATTATTATACTGGTGAACAAAAGTACTTGTTATTATTTAAAGTTGACGGCTCTATCAAAATTAGGTTCTAAAAGTTCCGTCCTTTGATCTCAGT
>JAQFZE010005109.1:0-10584 GCA_034695245.1 Dicyrtomina saundersi | reverse complement strand
GCATTTAGATTTAAATATATTTCGTGCATTTAAATCTAAATGCTGATCATTTAGATCTAGTCAATGTCCACTGACTGTATAGTATACTAAAGTGGTTGGTGATGGTTGATGGTGCTGGTGGTATAGTTTTCCCTTGTTTTGTATTTGTTGCTTGTGTAATAGTTAACTGTGATTAGGACTTTGTAAGCACTTTTCCAGGGATTTTTATTTTAAAGTGAAAATAAGCAAATAAGCGTAGACTGGCTGATAAGCAGGTTTGAAATTGGACTGGAGTTGTGCATTGATTAGGAATTTCAAGTGTCACTTAAAGCCTAGCTCCAGTTGCAGTTTGCAGTTCGAAGTTGCAGTACATGCATGATGCAGTTATTATACTACTCTTTAAAAAAGTACTGGCGTTGAATAAAACTGAAACCGATCCATGTGATAGATAGTCAATGTCAATAGTTAATAGTTTAATAGTGATAGCAGATAAAAAGGATTACAGACAAAAACCATCATATATTTAATTGTCATACTGTAATAATTATTCAATTTAATACTAGTGACTACTATCAACTATACTAGCCAGCTTACATTCAACATATAACCAACCAAAAACTTAGCGTTGCGGACGTGTAGAAATAGTGAGCGATCAACAATTTTGTCTTGTGTTTTCATTAAGCTATGGGTGTAGATTGATAAGTCTTACCTAAAAGTCAAAGAAGAGTTGGAAAGTACACCAAAAAGGTAGACATTTTTTTCACACACAACGTACTGACTCTACATGGTCAGTATTTCAAATAAATATTACTTTACTTTTTTATTATTATACATTTCTTTTTCATGTTGGCATAATTCAATTTTAAATGTAAGCTAATAATGCACCCACGAACAGTGTTTTCTTTTCTACTTGGTTTGAAATGGAGATTATTTCCAATTATCTAAGTTACAAAAGTGCTTAATCTTTAATCTGTTTCACTGACAACTGAGCAGGTGACAGAACTAGTAAATCCGGAAGTTGGGAATGATTTCAGACTGGATTGATTTATGGATTTTCTAATTTGGAACTGAAACAAAAATACAACCAGAAAGTTTAATAGAAGAAGTATGTAAGTGCTAAATTTAAAAAAGACACTGAAAGCAGTGAAGAAAATCTGTGATAGTTGTTTGTATGCTACGATGTCATTATATGATTTGAAAACACATTCCAACAATAATTGAAACTTATACAAGTACTTACTAATAATTATTATTTTTATTTTTATTTTTTTAATTCCAGAACCAAAATCGGACTGAGCAAAAGCATCGAATTGCAAAGTGATATAGGAAACTCGTGAATATCTCATTCCGTGAACAAAATGTCACTGTGGGAGCTTGACACGGTAGATATTCCGGACCCATTGGATGACCTCCCCGACACGACTGTCCCCATTACCGAAGCCGCAGGAAATTTTATTTTTACCTACGAAGGGGTGAACATAAATTTCCCGTACGAGGCCTACATCAGCCAACAGGAAATGATGCAAAAAATTATCGAAGGCGTGAATCGGAGTGAGCATTGCCTCTTGGAGTCTCCCACGGGGACGGGGAAAACCGTTGCCCTTCTCTGCTCCTTATTGGCGTGGCAGAGACATGACGTGGAAAGACAAGAGACGTACATTTCTCCCAAGAGATTTAAATTGAATGTACAAGATACCCCAAATAATGGCAATAATGCTTTTGATGGCAACGGAGCAGCAGCAGTAACTCCACAACCTCAGCCCTGCTGTGAAGGCAGCCGTGACCTTCCTCTTGCTGAACAAGCCACTCAAGTAATAAGTAATGCGGATCTTCTAACACAAAAGTGTACGACAGATCGCAATGGGACTGCCCAAGAAACTCAAGTGGTATGTAGAAAATTGTATATGGAAAAAACAACAAATACGATAGTTGGCAAATTGGAAAACACCGATACCGTAAATACCAGTAACTTGAATTCTGGCAAATCTTTGGAGTCGGACCCTGGGATTCAAAGACCGGAAGAATTGGTCACAATCTACTATGCGTCCCGAACCCACTCGCAAATCAAGAACGTCGTGAACCAATTAAAACAAACAAGATACAGCAACACTCCTATGGCCGTCCTAGCTAGCCGGACCCAAACCTGCATAAATAGCTTAGCTATAGAGCATGAAAATGGTGTAGACGAAATGTGTGAGACACTTCGGAATCCACCACCTGTGAAGCTTAAGGAAGGTGAACCACCTCCACCTCCCACCTGTCACTTCTTTAAAAAAAGTCCTGATAGTCCAAGGGAAAAGTTTGCAAATTTTCCAAGCTCTCGAAATTACACTCCATGGGACATAGAAGATATTCAAGAGTACGGACGGGGCTGCGGATCCTGTCCCTACTACGGAATCAGGGCACTCCAAGAAAGAGCACGAATTATTTTTTGTACCTACAATCATCTTCTGCATCGGCATATACGAAGCGCTTCAAATATAAAAATTGATTCGAATAGTATTCTCGTCTTTGACGAGGCTCACAACATCGAGGACCTTTGCATGGAGATTGCGTCCAAGAGTATCACTTCAGAAACCATTGATTTGGTCAGATTAGAATTTGACGAAGCCATGAAAGGGACTCAGGGTCGCTATGGGGATATCCCAGGGTCCAAGAGAGATGCCCTTCAATATTTGACCGTGGCTCTGAATCGGTTCAGCAATTGGCTCGCGACTCAGAATCGAACGGACGATGGATTTTTTAAGGAGTATGATTCTCGTGGGAAAGTCACAAAATCAACCAAGGACCTCACGCCCAAGATCATCGAAACATTTTCCGACATTGGCTTCGGTCCCGATGACCTCTCCGGCCTCTGGAGAGCTTATTTCGTCATGGTAAATAAAAGCCAGACAACTAAGACAGACGCAGATGCTGCTAAGTTTAATATAAACCCAAAGTACATGCGGAAACTCAACGGCCTTCTCTTCGTCTTGAATTTTCTTTTTAAAAGAAATAGGAAACCAAGCTCAGGGAATCCAAATATCGATGAGTATGAATACGTCCGCCTTGAAGATTTTATAGTGTTTCTTGTTAAATCAAATAACAATCATCTGGAGCTTCATCTCCGCTGTTTGAACCCCGCCGTCACTTTTGAGGAGATGAAAACTGCGAGGACCGTCATTGTGACGTCTGGAACGCTCTCCCCCATCGCTTCTTTCTCTTCAGAACTTGACATGGATTTCAAACACGTTCTCTCCGCCTCTCATGTTCTCGGCCCGGACCGCATTTTCTCGGCAGTCATCACCAAAATGGACGAGTCATCAAGTAAAGAATTGGACTTTAGCTATAAATCCTTAAATCATAAAGAATTCCCAAATTACGAACACCATCAGCTAGAATTAGGAAACATCATTCTAGAAGTCTCCAAGAAAGTTCAGTATGGTCTTCTGGTATTTGGGTCATCGAAAACGTTTTTGGCGAAGCTGAAGGAATCGTGGACGTTGAATGGGATCCTGGACCAACTGAATGAACTTAAGGATGTCTATTTTGAACACGACACTTGCACTGGTCCCCAATTCAATGAGATGCATGCGCTCTACAGGGAGTCCACCAAGAGCCCAAGGGGCGCAATTCTTTTCGGATTTTTGAGAGGACGGGCCTCGGAAGGGATTGATTTCAAGGATAACGAAGCCCGCGTGGTGCTCACGATTGGGATCCCATTTCTCCCTTTTAAAGATGAGGCAATTGTGGCGAAGAGGGCGTATAATGACAAGAAGTTTGCGGAGGAGAAGGCGAGACCGACAACAAGGATCGCTGGAGATGCCTGGTATGAAGGAGCTACCTTCCGGGCCCTAAATCAAGCTTTTGGAAGGTGTGTCCGACACTCTGGGGATTGGGGGATTATCTTAATTTTAGATTCTCGACTCAGAAAACCTAGTTACGTAAAATACCTCTCCAGCTGGGTCAAGAAGTCGATGAGTGTGCGTGGGAGGACGAGTGTGGGCTCCCTCCAAAGCGTCATTCCGCAAGTTCATCAATTTCTTCAACAATTAGCTGATTCTAGTGAGTCTGGATCTTGCTATTCTGGTTAGAAGTTGACCTTTGGCCTACTTTTTTCTTTTTAAACTTTTTAACTTTTTATGAGTACTTCCACTTGGATTATTTGTCTTTTTTAACTTTTATATTTATATCTGAATTTTTATTTTCGTAAATGATGAATGCGTGCGTGAATTGAAAATCGTCATTCATATTGAAATTTCAAAATTAGTTCAGTTTTAACAGCTCTTCTGTGAAAAGGAGTGAAACCGTCCGATTTTAAAAAGTGTTTAATTAGTACGCATTTGTAAAAACAAAAATGAGTCAATATAACAAAAAGAAAATGATGTTATTTTTATGAAAAATTGAATAATATTTTTTAAATAATCAATACAAAAATATAGGGTACAAATGAGAGCTTTTATGTGTCTGTATCTTTATGGTGGAAAACAGGAGATGCGCACTGGAATAAATACATTTTAAAGAAAATTTTGCATTTACGACAATTTCAATTTTTATTAAATCCAAAATTACTCACAATAACTGATAAGCCAATATTTCTACCACGTTATTTTTCACATTGCATTGTGCCGAATAGTATAGCAACATGCTTACAATGTTGTATTTTTAGCGCTAAGTTGCCAAGATAGTTATGAACAATCTACAAAGTACAAGTATTTAGTATTTATCACCTTTAATGTTAAAATTAAAAGTATTACCTTACATACCTTTATTTCTGGATTTTATAAATAGGAATAGTAAGGCGAGTTTTGTTATTTTGCAGTATTAAACTAGCTCAGTAAGATTTACATAACTTCACATTTAATTAAAGTGCGTCTTCTTACTAAGCCCAAAAAATTAATCAGACCCAAAGGGTGAAGAGGAAAAAATTGTATACGTAAATAATGTACGTAAGCGTTATATTTTTCTACTGTTGCTAATAATACCTTCAACATTTAATCAAAGTAAGAAATACAAATAAATTAACTAGTACGAACCTACTTATTCGTTAATGATTATTGTAATTTTAATCTCTACCCAGTTAGTGTGGTTAAACCGGCTATGAGTAGATTTACCCAAGAAGCATAGGATAAGATCTTAAAAACGCACCAGATTTAAAGGCATTCCATAAATTCATTGATTTAACGTGTAATTCCTCACTCATGTGCCCTGTCAAGTGCGAGGAGAAGATGTGCTTGAAGCCTCACTTTCTGTGGCCCTTGTCCGCTTTTATTTTCCAGCGCCAGAATTGTATTCACATAATCGTACTCAATAGTTAAGCCCAAAACTGGCGGATCCTCCTCCTTTGCATCTTTATCCATGGTCACATCCAAAATAACAGCAGCTTTATTCGCTTTTCTCCAAGGGACGAGGGACAGGTCATCATTGAAATCCGGCGTGTCGGCGAAATCATCAAAATCCGATGTTTCATCCCTCGGAGGGAGGATGACTTCCGTATCCGGTGGATCCAGGCGACAATTTATATGAAATTCTTCATTCCGAATGGGCAGCACGTGGATTTCCTTCATCATTTGTGAGGAGACGTTCGTGGTTGCAGCCGGGCTCAAGCTTCCCAGGGTCGGAGCTGCTGCTGTTGGGTCTGTGGAGGACTCGCTGCTTAAGGTTATCTCGATGGTCGAGTCTAAGGATGCTGTCAAGGTGAGATTTGATAGCTGCTCCGTCACGACCCTTGCTTTCTCCTCCGCACCCGCCCCAGCCCCAGCCTTCTTGAGAGGAACCCACGCAAAAGGCAGAAACTTGATCGAAGTTGGAAACTGCGTTGGATTGGCGAGACGGAGAATCACCCGAGTTGTCCCACCCGGCTGAATAGGAGACGGTAGCGGAGCCATGAGACGAACTTGAGGAACGTGGTAGTAGGCATTTAATTGGATTTTAAATTTGATCGACACTGGAGAATACTCCGGCTTATGAATGTTCCGCTCACAAACTCGACAACGGAGAGAACGCTTCACCAGAAGTTGCTTATGTGTGGGCATGAGGGCGGAGGCCGAGCCTGGCTGGGTCTCAACTTGACCGAATCGTTGAGCCAGTGACGAAACTGTAAAAAAGAATTAATTTGTTTTGTAATTAGAAATTGTAAGGGCATGATCATGATATTCTCTGGAAATTGAGATTTGGGTTCGTTAAAAAAATACTATAGACAGAAGTAATATACCCTTTGCTGGAATAAATTCAGATGCGTAGAAATCATTTGGCAAATCCATAATATCTTCCTCCCCCAAAGTTTCAGCGACGTACGTTGGAGGCGGGATGGCTTTGCCCATTTCCTCTGGACCTGCTTGTGGAAATCTTTTGGGAAGCAAATGAGCTAGTCCATGACGACCCTTGAAGATAACATAACACTTTTAAGCTTACAGAACTACAACTTTTAATCCGAGATGCATCATTAGTTTGGTTTTGGCAAATGAAAATAATACTGTGAAAAACCCTGCAAAAACTTACAGCTGCTAGAAATTTGCTTTTATGCACATATTTTCTTTCTTTTGCATTTTTTTCTCGAGTCCCAAGATTTCGAAAGTAGTCCCCAATTTCGTTAATACTCTGAGATTTTGGATTCTCGGGCTCTGGCCAGGGACCTGAAGAGCTGGGACTGTCTTCAATTCCCGCATCTCTCGATGTCCACCGACAGAATCCACAGGTCAAATAGTACAGTTTCTTTGGTGCTAATTTGTCGGGGTCATCCTCAGCTGGAGCTTGAACAGTAGTTGCTCGGATTGAGAGTGTCTGCTTACAGCTTGGGCAGTCGTAGCAGGAGTTACAGCTGAAACCAGTATAAAATCATTGAATTAAATGAAATTTTACCAAACGCCAAACGGAAAAACAATAATGAAGAGCTAATTGTATGTACTAAGCTATTTACTGTCACATTTTGACATACGGGCATTAAAAACTCACCGATTTTTCTTTTGCTTAGCCTCAGCCGAAGGCATATTCTCGGAGCAGCTGCCACAGTAATGCGAGTCCACTTCATGAGACACACAGTAAGGGCACCTGAGGCGGAGGCAATGACGACAGAAATACACGTAACATATTGGCTTCAAACTCCCACAGCAGCAGACATATCTTACAGTGTCCAATTGGAATAAATGAGCCATGTCAAATATTTCAAAATATTCTCAATGTATCAACTTAACTGCAAAGAAAAAATAACCGAACGTCACTCATTAATTATGCAGTAGACAGTAACTTACTTAATTACTTAAAGATTATCTAGATAATATGTCAAATGCTGGCTCATCTACTCATCTACAATGCAACTTATTTTGCTCCTCAATTATTTTGTATTCTTTCCTAGCTACAAACAGACGAAGACGTCAGCATATGATTATTACAACAGAAGAGGGGGATTCTATCGAAACTGCACTGAAAGAACTTCATAATTCATTAAATACTAAGTTCGTACGTACAATATACAAACAAGATAAGTAATAAAATTAGGTATGCAAATTGACTTACGATACTTATACTTCAAGTTCAAGACGAAAACTGAAGCCGCCGGCTGATAATTTCAAAATTTTAAAGACTACTGTAAAATTGAAAATCAGAATGACATGGCAAGACAAAGAATGACTGAATGAAGTTGACAGGAAACGGAATTTCTATTCTATCAGTGATCAGCCTGTAGATGATTTCAGATTTGAGAATTTGGTTTTCAGTTTCTGTCTTTTCAGTCTATAATTAATTTGTAACTTTCTGTGGGTCTGGCCCGATAAGAACTTGAACGAAAGCGCGGCGTGAAAGTAGGCGGACCTCCTCAACACATGATGATTCATACGCAATGCAAGGGATCGTTCACCAATAATGTCATGGACAGGGTTGGTCTTGTCGGGTACTAATGATAGCCATGTTAAAGATAGCCTTATACGCAATGGCTAAACTGATGATTGCCTTGAGGTCCTAAAAATGAGGATTTTTCGATGACGGCATTTATGGACGACCCGCAATTCAATTAATGCACAGAAGGACAGGTAAAAATTAAGGCAGAAACAATCCCAGAGTCGGCCTCCGTCCTCGTCTCTAATTAACATTAAATCAGAGCCAGAGACCAAAAATCAAAATTGCTGACTTTAAAACATTTTCATTTTATTTTTGGGAAAAGAATTTGTTACGTTTTTAAGTGTGTATGTGTCTCGGTCCTCGGTGGGCTTTTGCACTCGCTAAATATTATGCTGATAAATCCACTTTGTTCTGTTAAAGCGAATGACTATTTATTGTTACTAGAAATATATATGTAATTGTTAATTATAGGTATAGAGAGTTACTTACTATGCTCCTACTGTACGAATACTAATTGCATATTACTGCATTTCCTAATATTAAGTATCTATACGTACCTACATTTTTTCTATTATGTTTTTGAATTGGTAAGTACTTATGCGGGGTACTGTGATAAAAGTTTGAAAAGATAAATTATGGCGCAAAACATTATGAAGAAGTATAAATAAGCTTGTTAATTGAAATTGTGTGAAAGGCGTCAATTTTGTTGGTCCGAAAACACGTAAATAAACCATTTTGCACTTTTCAAAATCATGTAAATAAAACATTTTGCACTTTTCAAAAGCTTGAAAATAAGAATTTGGACGTTTAAAAAATGAGGAAATACAAAATATTAAACTTTCCAAAAGTAGTAATTGACCTTTTATTTTTTTCTTTAAATCTGTCTCATTTATAGTGTTTTGGACACATACCTCATATTTTAATTGCAGCTTGAATTGGATATGGGCCGATGTGGTTCTTCACTCAGGATATACATATTATGGTTTAAATATACTACAATATTTTTGTTATAAATAATGTACATGTTATGAATCGCATAAAATAAGGAAATGACATGGTCGCTAGAGTGCACAAAAAAACAAAGCTTGACACCCGCTTAAGTATATGAAGAAATAAAGCAAACCAAAAAATGTAAAACATTAACACAAATGATACGAACACAAATTGAAACCATCTCAAAAATGAAACATGACAGGTAAGTAAGTGATGGAGTAGATTTAAATGCATGCATGAATCCAATCAATTTTCACCTATTTTTGGAGCATCCGAGAACATTCTGAGGAAATGGCAGGGCTGAGGCTGCGAGGACAACAATAAGCAAGATCGAGAATTCGGAAATTTTGTAATAAGGTCCATTCTGATGGATTTTAATGCGTTCAAATGCTGGGAGGTCCCCGCCGTTATGTTATGAAAATGTATTTAACTAGGAGAGTAATGTAATTTAACTTTCAAAAAATCGAACTGGTAGCATTGTTTTTACTACTTTTTATAATTGTGTTACAGTTACTGCTTTATCTTTTTTTGTAGTATTCTGCGAGTCTGCAATCGACAACATTTCCCATTTGATATTTGATCTCGATTCAATATTTTTTCTTATCCTTGTTTTTCCCTATACTTCTTTATACTTTACTATAACTTTTCTACTTTTAGCCTTTTTTGCTTCTTGTAGTATATTTCAGTTTTGCAGTCGTTCTTGAAAAATATTGCGGGAACTTTTAAACCGCACTCAGTTTGCCTTACTTTGCCAATTTGCAAACTTAAGTTGAAAAAGTACTTAATTTAGTTTCTACATTTTACATTTAATGTAAATGTACTACTTAATAAAAAGGTACGCGTATTTTTTATTTGAAATTAATTTGTGACTAATTACTCCAAGTTTTAGAAAGTAAATTGCTGCATTTGGATACTTTGAAATTAATTTAAAAGTATTTTAAACATTCACGTGCTGTTTTGACTGTTCGAAAATTAATCTTGAATAAAATGTTGAATGTACAAAAAGGAAGATACACATTTCACAAGAACAACCTGGAACTTGAAATCCAAAAATGTGGAACGTCCTTAGTTGGAGTCGGGGTCGGAGGGTATATACTTTGAGATTAAATCGAGTAACTACGGATCAACGAAGAACAGAGAAAAGTTGAACTATGAAAATGGATTGGAAGGATTTTGGTGAAACCGTTTCTGGGGATAATGTCAAGGAAGGCGAAGGTCAATTTATTGACAACATAGTCAGTTTGGAAAATCGTAATCATCCTCAGCAATCAGGAGGTAGGTAAAGCAAATAATTTATGAATTAATAACAGTCATTGGTTGTTGCATGGTAATTAGTCGGAGAGTTTTGTTCAATTTCGAGGAATCACATGAGTAGTATTAATTACCGTATTTATTAATGACATTATTACTGATGTAGTGCCTTTTAAAACAGTATTTAACATACATTTTAGTATCCTTTTTATTGCATTCTTTTAAGGAACTGGCCCCTCAATCGAATGTGGGACACAAGAATACAAATCTGCCACCGCCAAATTCCTGTGTAAAGTCTGCAACGAATCTCTATCAAGTTTCTATAATTTACACCTTCACCTAAAAAAGGCACACAAGGCGACCATCAAATTAACGTGCAATCTCTGTTGCAAGACCTTCCACAAAAATCGAGAGCTCATAAATCATTTAGAAACCCATCAAAATGATCCAGAAAAATCCCATTCACGTTCTTCCAAATCGAAACCCAAAACTAAAAGGAAAAAAGCAGTTTCTAGTTCTGAACCCAAACCCAAAGCTAAGCGTGCA
>JAQFZE010005108.1:0-10585 GCA_034695245.1 Dicyrtomina saundersi | reverse complement strand
TTCTCAAAACATGTAAATAGAACATTTTGCACTTTTCTGAACCAAGTAAAAAGAACATTTTGCACTTTTTTAAAACACATGTAAATACAACATTTTTGTTTACTAATGAAAACCGTCAATAAAATCAAAATATTGGTTTTTGTATGGAAACAGTTTGCTGCCTAAATGCAATTCCTTTGTCCGGCCCTAGGAAAAAACTAACTTGACCCGTTTTGCCAAGCAACTCTTCATATGTAAACAAGCCCATGTATGAATATAGTAATATCCGTGCATACGTATGTTCTTCGTAGTCCAGCTTTTAAGGTATGTGTAAACTGTATATAGAATAGAAAAATACTACAAAGAACTTCCCCGTCCGACGTCTACCCTCTGCACTAATAAATCTCTCGTCTTTCTCGCCACTTGTCATTTCCTCTGTTCTCGCCTTGTCCCCGCACTGTCCACGTCCGTCGTTTGAGTTTATTTTACTGGTGTCTCCACGCCTCAATACCATTTCCATTTACAACGGCAATTCTAAAATACGAATACTACTACACAAGTAACAGTAATACTGCAGCAAACGGACAAATGAACCCTGAAATACACTCAACTCTGACTTTGAACTAACAGAACTACTTCGACTACTTGCCCCCGCCTCGTACTGACTTTACACAATTTTCCATGCATTTCCATTTCTGCCTTTTCAATTCAGTCGCCGTATTTGGTGGTATGTATCTGTATAGCAATGGAGATAGTTGCAGTTGCTCAAAATAAAAATCACTTGGCGTCCAGTTACGCTTTACGCTCCACCAATTTCTTCCCCACGACCACTGCAGCCACACACAAACCAAAATCAAAAACCACGAGGACGACAACTAGCAGGACCAGGACCAGGACCAGACGACCAGACAGAACAACGAAGCCTTTAGTTAACATGGGGAAATGTAAATCTATGTGTTCAGTAGATGAAACCAATTTAAGCTGCGGACCGTGGATCCTCTTTACAGAGAGTCAACACAGAGAGTTCAATGAAATGGAAAGTATCTTGAATCTTGGTTGTATAGGCATTCGTATATCGTATCGTGGTTCCAAGGAAAATAACGAGCCATTTCTTGTAGCAAATTAAATCGAAGCAGGATTTCCAACGATGAAAATGTTTCGTAGTAGGTACGTTTTTGAATAAGGGTTTAAAGTTTTAAAGGCAATTTTTGTAGGTAAGCAAACCGTTGGTTTGGACATTTGGAATCTCAAGACATATATCGTGTGTGAAGAACCAAAATGACCCATATCCATTTGTAGCTAAAACCAATATCAACTATCTACCTACAACAATATTGAAACACGTCTTGAAGGCATTTAAATAGAATATTTTGCACTTTTAAAAAACTTGTAAATAGAGCATTTTGCACTTTTCTTAACGATGTAAATAAAACATTTTGCACTTTTCCAAAAACATGGAATTGAAGCAATTTACGCTTTTCGAAAAACATGGAATTATAACATTTTGCATCATTTCAAAAACTCTTAATTAACATTTTACGCATGTTTCTCATTTTGTTTTTATGACATAGCCCATTTTGATTCTAATAAATTGGATATGGGTCATTTTAGTTCTTCACACACTATATGTCGCAACATCGTTAGTTGTATTTCGAAATAAGTAGGTAGGTAGTTCAATAGCTACCAAAGATTCTTTTAAAATTAGTGACTAACATCTCAAAAACGTGAAATAAACATCTAGGTCGCTAATACCCCTAGGGATTTTTAGCATTGAATTAAAATGGGGAGGATTTTTGCGTTTTTTATAATCAATCCCGTGACTATGCTATGAATCAAAAATTTTCCGTATCTCCAGAGGGAGTGATTTATATAGGTAGCTACATTAAATCAAAGCAATTATTGTAATATGGAACTAAAGTAAAATCCTCACCTTCCTGGAGCCGACCATCATCGATGGCTTGACCATTCGGTAGAATACTCTTGACAAAGATGCCCATATCCCCCTTAGGTGAGTCCTTCCCGCCCACGACCGTAAATCCGAGCGGTTTCTTCCCCGCCCCTTTCTCATACACGATGGTGAGTGCAGTCAAGCAGGAGGATTTGGGTCGTCTGGGAAGTGTACAAAAGGACGGGGACTCATCTTTGGGTTTCTTATGAAGATCCGTCACAGATGCCGCCGGAGAGTCGAGTGCTAAAGATGCAGTATTTGAGCTGGACTCCATGAGACTAATGACAAACTTTCTTCGAGCGGAATTGATCTCATTCCGACTTGACGGACTCCCGATCGTCTGATTGTACTGATTACTATTCCAACTGCTATGAATATTATTGTTTGAGAAGGTTTTGGCCGTATTTCGAAGTGTGTTGGAGGGGGAGGGGGTAGTTGTGTTGGAGGCAAAGGTGACGGATTTACTCTTGGCGTGATGGGGATTGTGATGGTGAGGACCGCCGGTAGAAGAAGAGCTCCCGCCACTCCGACTACTCCCCGTGCTGAGACTGTCTTCGTCATAGGAGATTTTAATGATGGTTTTATTCTGGGCATCCTGCATGATGCAGGGTGGGGGTGAGGGGGGTGGGGGGATGAGGTATTGGAGTTGACCATCACAGTCATCTTCGTCGTCGTCATCCTGGAGGGAACCTCTCAGTTGACCTGCTCCGTTGTGAAGAAGGTCATCTGCTGAATGGTGGTTCAAGCCATTGTTGCGATTGTTGTTGTTGTTGCTGTTGTTGTTGGCGGTGTTGGAGGGGATGAGGCGGGACGGGGGGCGGAGGATGACCAAGTCCATATCTCTCTTCAAACCGCTCTTCATCAGCGTCTCCACTTGACTCAGACTCAGGCCACGGACGAATTTACCATTTATACTGATGATCTCGTCACCCACTTGAAGCTCGCCCTCACTGCAAAAATTAAAAAAAAACAGACAAATTTTTTAATTTTTTGAAATTTACATTTTTCGTATTCGTAATTGTAGACGGGTTTATTTAACACACTTTTGTATGGCAGTAGACGGGTCTGGGAGGTAGAAGACAGGGGCCCACTACTATATGAAATACGGTAGGGAGGTACTTTTACATGTTGGTTGATTAAGTTTATTTACCCCTTAATTATTGACGGCCTTCGTAATCGTAATCGCAATGGTACTTTTACAAGCCTTTTAAGCCAAGAACGGAACCCACACAGAATGTACATAAAACACCATAAAAAATGCCAAGAACGTCTTTAAAAAAACTGCGCCTCCCTTAGAACTCAATTTTGAAAATAAATTCAAATATTGACATTGCTAAAAACACACAATATTCGTATAGGACACCCTTCCAATTTTCCCAACAATTTTGCAATACAAACAAAAGACTGAAATTTTGAAAATAGACCAAGGTGAAGGTGACTGTACTGTGACTGTAATCGAAATGCCTATGAACGAGAACAACAAACGTATAGCAAAAATCGAAAAATTCCAAAACAGAAAAAATGAAGATAAGACCACAGTAGTCAGTAGGAAAATCAGAGGCCTACTACTGTGACTGTGCTACACTTAAAAATAATTTTTAATAATCTGAGTATTTTGCAAAATTCTCAGTTTAAAAGGGCACATGAGGAATGAGGGGTCGTCACAATTAACACAGTGACGATACTTTTATTTGAGACACACGCCTTAAAGAAACAAAAACAAGATAGATACTGTGTTATTTTCCTTTATATTTAGTTTGCCCCTTTGATATTGATTACGATTACAACAGGTAACAAACAAAGAACAAAATAGGGAAACAAACACAGGAGTAAGCCACTCAGCAAAGAAGATCTTTTGTGTACCAGTACCAGTATCAGTGATATTACCACTACTACTGATGCTGTGTGTGGTGTGATGTGATGTGTGACAGTGTGACAACAAAACTCACGTAAGACCGCACCACGAAAACGAAGACAACGTAAACGATCTCTGTCGTCGCGTAGTAAGTAAGTAGTTTTGCAGATCACAATCACAATCCCAATAACAATAAGTTTCAGATTTCTGTATTTTTTTAGCCAGTAATAATAATATTAGCCAAGTCTATATAGTGGCTATATATCCACCAACAAAATCAAGGTGTAAAACCCACAAGACACTTTGAGTGAAAAAAAACAAAACTAACCCAAAGAAATCAACAACTGGCGAAACTACTCGGAAAAAAGATATTTGCAAACTTTTTAATGACACTGAATTGTCTTCGCATTCAACATTGGATTTTACATTAGTCTTTTTTGTATTTCATTAGTCAGTCTCTGATTCTCCCAAATATATAACTTTACATGTAAATTCATGCATCTGTGCTAAAGTCAGCCACTTTATTTTTATTGTCCACTCCTTTAATATTTCAACTACTTGACTTAATTCTTTCTCGAGCTATCTTTACCATGGATTGACATTGCAAAAATTTCATAAGGGATAGTTCATAAATGACGGCATCTGAATTACCACCCTTTTAGGACCGTCAACCCCATCATCATGTCATCATCACTTTAACATTAAGTAAGTAAACGGCTATTTTTAACATGGTATGTCATCAACCACTAACCCTACCGATGACATTATTTATGGACGACCCCTACAAGAACCAGAATACAGTCAACAGTGCGTCATAAGCGCAGTGTGTAGAATTTTATTTTGCACCCATTTTTATTTCAATATGTTTTTTTATAGCACAACTTTTGTACCTTAATTTACAAGCCATAAACATTAGCAAATAATTAAAATACACCACCACTACCATTGAACATCGCAGCTCATAAAACACGGTGGGTACATTTAACACACGTATATATATATCACGTACCTATAGGCACGGACTTAGGTACGTACATATATTATGTCATTGATATTCAACAAACTCCCTGCCCTCCGGGGCTCCGGCCAAATATCATATCTGTCGTGTTGTATTTCGTTTAGCATTTTTAAAGTTTAAAGTCGTGGACGATAGACGATATGAAAATTGTCAATTCAAATTTTAGCACTGTACATATTATAGGCTGCATAGATAAGCATAACAGAGCCACACAGGTGTGTACTATTATCAGCGGCGGATACAGAAATTTTGTCTGGGGGGGGCTAACAATGTTAAGCCGCCATATTGGAAAATGGCCGCTCCTATCTCTACAATGTTAAAAAATTTCCTTCTGGGGGGGGCTAAAGCCCCCTAGCCCCCCCCTCTGGATCCGCCGGTGACTATTATTATTATTAGTTATTATAATTTATAATGATTGATATTGCGGTACAGTACTCCCATTGACTCACTGTATAAATAAATACAAACTAACTACGCATGTACCTAATTCATATTTTTAATGTACTGACTGAGAAGCCATGAAATGTCAAGAGACAAAGTCATATCTGCAGTCTCATAATTTAAATCTCTGAATGTTAAAACATATACCTACGTCTTAAAGTTATCTTTTAAACGTGAATGCTACGTACTTAGTACGTAAGTCAATTGACAATTCAAACGGTGAGAAAATAATTTATTATAATTTCAACATTCTTTCTCTCAATCTTTCCACAGTTGCTTTGCATGGGCCTCAACCAAAACTAATACACAATCTAAGCAGACCAGACAAATAAATGCAAAACTTCGTAACAAAGTAACACGATAAGACTGGCTGAGCGATTAATAATAATTATATACAGGACATGGTCCACAAGATAAACGCCAATTTCAATGAGCTAAAACTAAAGGGCAAATTATTTTTATTATTATCCGCTCACATATTACAAACGTATCGTTAAAAACGTACAGCGCAAAACAAAGTTCAAACTTAACATTTTTTTGTAGCTAATTAATTTTTCCAATGGAGATAAACTTTTTAAAGAAATTGTAAATTACTAATGGCTTTTTACTAATCGTAATTGTAAGCTATATGCATGCTGCAGATAATATCTGAGCAAAGGTAACATATCGTCTGTGAAGAACCAAAATGACCCATATCCATTTGTAGCTAAAAACAATATCCATTATCTACAAAAATATTGAAACATATCTTGAAAGCATTTGAATAGAATATTTTCCACTTTTTGAAAACATGTAAATAGAACATTTTCCACTTTTTGAAAACATGTAAATAGAACATTTTAAACTTGTAATAAACATGTACCTAAATAGAACATTTTACACTTTTCAAAAACATGTAAATAGAACATTTTACATTTTTTGAAAACATGTAAATAGAACAATTTAAACTTTTTGAAAACATGTAAATAGAACATTTTACACTTTTTGAAAACATGTAAATAGAACATTTTACATTTTTTGAAAACATGTAAATAGAACATTTTACACTTTTCGAAAACATGTAAATAGAACATTTTACACTTTTTGAAAACATGTAAATAGAACATTTTACACTTTTTGAAACAATGTAAATAGAACATTTTACATTTTTTGAAAACATGTAAATAGAACATTTTACACTTTTCTAAAGCTCCTAATTACCATTTTACGCAGGTTTCTCATTTTGTTTTTATGACATAGCTCATTTTGATTCTAGATTAAATTGGATACGGGTCATTTTGGTTCTTCACAGACGATATGGTTATAGCAATGGTACATAAAAGAAGTCACACACCCCCATGCCCAGATCCTGACTATGGACCCAGTAAGCCTTCCTACGAGATCAATTATGGACGATCCCTCACTTCTATAACTATGTATATAATGGTAAGCTAAAGTTCAAATTACAAAAACAGCAAGGTACAATATTAACTAAAGGTAATCAATTTTTATGCAACAATTTTAATTGTTTTCCTATTTTAATAAATGTGTGGCGCAGTTTAAGTGTTCAAGAAGTGAGATCATAACCTGTAGCATAGGAATATGAATAGTAGCCAATGGGACGTGTCAAATGGTCAAGTCCCAGGATCGACAAAATTGACGGCCGATAAATAGTAATGGCCCAACTGATAGCCAATAGGCGTTCTCTCGCTTTATGCATAGCACATGTCACACACACAAAATTTGAAATTATACACAAACACAAAAGGTATAAATCATATGACATTTATTACCACAGTGTCGTTGAGTTGTCGTTGTGTAATTATCTCCAATGCACAAAAAGTTACAAGCTCAATTTTCCGCACCCTGTCAAACTGTTTTACTGTCCCACCCTCCTCCCATCGTCCCAACTCCCAACACAAAAAAGTGAGGTTACAAAAATTCAAAATCAATGCCAAAGCACTCTCTGACTTTGTCAAACTTTCAACTTGAAAAACTTGAACAAAGTAAACTCAATTATTTGGGGGGAATATTTAAATGCAGAATTTCAAACGCCAACCGTAACCGTGCAAAATAAGGCACTATATTAGCTGTGAGTAGTGAGAGGGTGCGTGACAAAGGACAAGAGAAGTGTATTAAAATATTCATATTTCAATCTCATTTGTTCAGCTTGACGAGTCACTCTTTACCGTCTTATTTGCCCTATCCTAAAACACCTCAAGTTTCCAACCCCACGTCATTTTCGAATTTTGACAGTACTACTGCTACCATTTCTACTACCCGGGTTTTACACTGTACATTCGTTATCTCAACCCTAGCATTACTGCCAAGGTGAAAGCCAATGTGAAAGTCAACAGGAATGTGAGTGTCAATGCTAATAAGACAGCGACTAGGTATGTACCTACATGGGTTTGGGCTTTGGTATGGAAGCAAAATTCAAATTTCAAAGGCAGCTATGTACATAAGTAGCGAAGCGTCCTCGTTACTACTTGGGCCTGTTTACTTATTTACTTTCGTTGCATTTCCACCAGTGCCCGTCCCGATACCGATACCGGTCCCGGTTTCCGTTGGGCGCACTTCAAAGGACCTGCCTAATCGCTATATGCAATCGCAATGCAATCGCAGCACGGACGGTGCCGGTTCGGATAATTAGATGTGCTACCTATAGGTATAGTGTATATTGTTTAATGTGAAGAATCAAAATGACTCATATCTTTTTTTAGCTAAAAATAAAATGTATTATCTACAAAATGAAATTACCTTTTATGTAAGCATTTAAATCGAATATTTTGCGAGGTTTGAAATACATTGAAATGGAACATTTGGGACATTTCAAAAACATGTAAATAGAATATTTTGCACTTTTCAAAAGCATGTACCTGTACCTATCTAATTAAACCTATCTAAAAAAAATGTCAATAGATCATTTTGCATTTTTCAAAAAACATAAAAATGGAATATTTTGCATTTTTTGAAAAACAAGTAAATAAAATATTTTGCACTTTGCAAAAACCTCTATATAAAACATTTTGGACTTTTCAAAATCTTGAAAATAAAACATTTTGCACTTTTCAAAATCTTGTAAATAAAACATTTTGCACGTTTCAGAAACTACTAATGAACATTTTACGCATCTTTTTTCTTTAATGCTTTTTTATGAACTTGGCTGATTTTATTTCTAGTTTAATTTAGATATGGGTAATTTTGGTACTTCGATCATAGACAATATATGCCTATAGGTACGAAGACTGCACCTTATAGAGCAGTAGTAGGCGTAGATAATAAAGGTACTTATTACTATCTTCAAAGTTCTTCACAAATAAGACGTGAGACTCTTTCTTACTGCAGTTTGCAGTCTGTAAAGAAGCAGCCTACGGACACGGACACGGTCCTACTGAAACTGATACCGTGCACATACAGATTTTGGGGGAAACGAAAAAGTGCGTTATGTAAATGGGAAAAGTGAAGATGCAGAAGGAGAACTGCAGACTGCGGAACCAGAGAACAACAACAAAGTGAGAGAGCTCACGATCTCTGTGTCTATTCTATTTACCTTTCTGCCCTCAAAGCCTCGAGCATCAAACGACTTTGCAGTGGAAAATTCAATGCTCAGAATTTAGATATGCCTCCAACTTTCTAGACACAAATTCCGAATTCAAAATCAAACCTGGCAAAGTGAGAGATGACAATGGGAAATTTGACAATTTCCGTCCCTCTCCATCTCACTTTTGCCAATTTTTCACTTTTACTTCATTTCCGTGCAGTGTGAAATCGATCACGTGTGTCTCAATACAGGACGCTATTTCCAGTCAAAGACTCCATCGCACGAAATCAAGAATTAAGATCTTTCCTTTGCCGGTTCAATATACCATTTGAGTCAAGGCGTCAAGGGTTTTATACAGGAGTTATAACCGTAGCAGATGCCAGGACAGGAAAAAAACCGGCACTGGTACCGGTACCGGAACACTGCCACCGCTAAAATCAATAATGGATATGTAATGTGAGCGCACTATATACTATGCTCTGGCCTGTACTTGCATGTATTTGCATCCGCAAAACTTACACTGTCAATCAGTAGAACTACACCGCACCAGGACAACGTACTTTATGTGCGTCTTTCTCTCAAAGTCTCAAGAGGCTTCTTCACACGATCTTCACTCACTCCACTATAGACACAAGTCAGAAACAAAAGTCAGTGAGTCAACTGCCTTCCACTCGGAATCAGAAATTGATACTGTGATGGATCGCTTTTCTATACTTTTCTATATACTTTCTTCGTTCAAACTTTCAACATGCAGAATTCTATTCAGAAAGCATGTTTCCTATTTAGACTGATTGTACACGTGACAACTTTCATGCAGGCAAAATTTGTACGATTTCTTATCGTAGAAGAAACCAAAATGAAAACCTTCTAATAAACTAACAAGCCCATAGCCAGACCCAGAAAAGTGAAATCTGATACGATGAGATCTACGGATAAAATTGATGAATTTGTCCGTACAAATATTACAGTTTCTAATACATTCTATATGGACTATTTTGAAGTTTTAGAAATTGACGAATTACGAACGTTCACTCACATAAGAATACACTGAAAATTCTAATTCGGAATGTATCGTAGTAAAATAGCACTGATGCTTCAGTCGCTCTTGGCCTTTCGTACGTTTAAAAATTACTTACACGGAAGCGTCCGTCGAAGTCGAAAGTTGAAGGTAGGTAGGTTCAATTTGACGGCTTTATCTGTCAACGTCGGCGTTCGTCTTATTTATCTTTGAACGGATCTTTGAACAAATACACAATACAGTTCTACAGTTCTGCTGTGACAACTTTACAAAATGAATAGTGCAGATATTCGACGTTGAATTCGACCAACTGAAAATCAGATTCGAAATAACAGAAGCAGAAACCACATCAAAGAAGGACAGATACAGAACACAGAGACCGAGACCGAGACCGAAACTTGTATTTCTATTCAACTCCATAAACGTCAATAGTGTTTAGCGTTGGTATTGGTTGTGACAAGATGAGATTTTGTACCCGTGCCTGTGACGTTAACGTAATACTTAAAAGGAATTCAAACTGAAACCAAAACTGAAACGAAAACCAAGGCAGAGGCTAATGCTGAAGTCGCAGTGAGTGAAGCGACAAAATGAAGAAAAATAAAAATAAAGAGGAAGGATCTCATTGAGTTCATTCAGCTCGTTACCCTCTTCTCGTTGACGTCCCTTATTATGGGATCTCCTTCAATTCAATTCATTTAACTCACAAGAAAAACAGCAGATCTCTCCATCCCTCATCTGTATTTATTAAAAATAGAAACTAAGCCGAGATTTCGAAAAACAACACGCGCACATGTGTTCAATTA
>JAQFZE010005107.1:0-10588 GCA_034695245.1 Dicyrtomina saundersi | reverse complement strand
TTTGTTTTTATGACATAGCTCGATTTGATTGTAGCTTAAATTGGATATGGGTCATTTTGGTTCTTCACAGACGATATTACTTACTGGGAAAATGCAAAAGAAGAAAAAGAAACCATTCAACAAGTTTAATTTTAATCCCGTGTAACGTATGAATTAAATGCTTTAATTGCAGACATGCCCTCCATTTTTCCATGTGAGGATCTTATGTACCGTATTTCCACTAATACTACAGACGGATCTATAAAAGTAGGCGGGCCTTTAATAGTAGACGGGTCTGGGTCTGGGAGGTCAGTGTTTAAACAGTAGACGGGCCAATTTAACACTATTATATGACAGTTGACGGGCCTGCAATAGTAGACGGGTCTGGGAGGTCTGAATTGGACTAGTAGACTGGCCTACTATTACAGGAAATACGGTATATGAAAATGTAATAAACTATTCTCATAATTTACATGACCTTAAACTTCTTAGCTATATAGCTGTAACCATTAATACACGTATCACTATAGCTATACATTGTTTGACATTACATAATATTTTGTTGACAAATTCCAAGTACGAAGTCATTAATCATCCAGCTGTAAGAGAAGGCGGGTTAAAGGTCATCGCTACAAATTTGATTTGAATAGTGATGATGTGTTAAAGCCTGCCCAATACTTTAATTAATAGCTTTCTAGTTTGGTTTTTGGTATATTATGTATGTCAATCAAGAGTGTTAATCCATACAACTACGACGACCTTATCTACTTAATGCAGAATTTATACAAATCAATTCTGGATGCAGAGCCTTATTATTCTTCATGAGAATTAAGGTTACCTCACAGTCTCGGATATTTCGAGTTTTCCTGTGATTGGCGATTGCAGGTAGAGCATTTTACACTATTGCCGAACACTCAGTTATAGAATTTTCCCCTGTTCACTCTCCTCTAATCCATTATATATGTAGATATTACTTTTTGCAAGCTTTGAATATTAGTTTTAGCTGTTTATTGCATCCCTTACAAAAAATGTGGCGAATTCTGAAGAACTTATCTTAAGGAAGCAGTTTACACTAATTTCTGTAAAAATTGGGTGACAAACGAATTTTTGGACGAATTTTGTAGAATTAGTCCATAAATAAATGTTTCTGAAGAAACGTAAATCAAATTCATGTCAGTCTAGAAATTCTGCATAAAAATGTTAAATGACCTTAACAAATTCCTTCAAGCATTTTCAGCAGGATCAGAAAACTAGAAATTATTTCTTTTGGTGCAAAATATCCTACATACAACCACGTTTTTTTTCATGGGATGTTCAAATAAGCGAAAGACGCTATTCAGTGGCGGATCCAGGATTATGTCTTAGGGGGGCTAATAATATTAAGCTGACATATTGGAAAATGGTCGCTTCTATCTCCGCAGTGTTAAAAATGTCTCTCTTAGGGGGGGGGGGGCTAAAGTCTCTTAGCCCCCCCTTTGGATCCGCCACTGACGCTATCTAAGTCTTCCATTTTTGATTTAATCGTAATTAATTACTGGAATAAAGACAATTGGCAGTTTAAATCGACTAATTGGCAGTGTAATATAGGTTATAGACCAATGGACAGTACTGCCAAAGTTGGAAACCCTCGTATAGTACAATTATTAGCAGTTTCCTATGGCAGTAACATAGCATATAGCCAGTGAAGACTCAAGATGACCGATGACCCATATCCATTTTCAGCTAAAAACAAATTGAACTATGTACAAATAAAAATATTTTGGTCTTGAAAACATATCGAAAAATTGTTTGCACTTTTCAAAAACATGTAAATAGAATATTTTGCACTTTTCAAAAACATGGAAGTACTGCAATTTGCACTTTTCAAAAACATGTAAATAAACATTTTGGGCTTTGAAAAAACTTGTAGAGAGAAAGACAACTTTATTAAAATAAACTTGACACTGTCGTCCAACGACGATAGCCCAACGGACTCAGTATACGTTGCACAATTTCGCTTCACAAAGTTTATACTTGTTAGTGTAAATTATATAGGTAGGTTTTAAAATAATATTATGTAATATTTTACTTATCCATCTCATGTATAGTATTTTTTTGAGATAGCTCATTTAAATTCTAGCTTAAATTGGATATAGGTCATTTTGACTCTTCTTTCACGATATTATGGTTTAAATAATTTCACTCTGCTCCAGTATATATCTATTCAGTATGAACTATGCTAGGAAATTTAGCATATTCACGTCATCATGCTCCAGCTCCAGTAGTTGAGTTATTAGAAATAAATTCGTTTCATAAATAGAAGTTTAAACCTGCCACTTCTCTACACTGTAGGTAAACACAACTATACATGAACTACATATAGGTATAGCCTATAATATGATATTGTGGGCCTTACCACAATTTATAAAAACACAATGAATTACTTAATAATGTCCCCTATAAAATTACATAATATGTGTGGTAAAAGTACACGTGTTAGTGAAGTGCATAGTATTCAAAGGTATTATTTGCTATTATGATTAATCCCCTATTTTATTTGCCTTTTAGCTAGTCATTGTGCAGAGCTTATTAGAAATTGAAACTAGAAATTGGAAGCAACTATATACAGATATGCCGATAAGACTACCCTGTGTTGTTTGTAAACTGAATTCTCCGATTAGATAGTCTAATAAAATAATATTACTGTAACTATGTCCTCATCACAATGCAAATCCCATTATGTAGCATCGTAGCCAATGACCAATAAGCCTCCTATATTTTTTATTTATTTTTTATCCTTAATTACAGATATCGCATCAGATCACCTCCATTTCCACACCCTTGTTCCTACTAAACTACCTCTGCTGAATCATAAATGTATTAAACTGATGATACTACATATTAATATAATTGCATATTATTAAATCATAAATTAGTTGCAATAAAATATATCGACTCACACACCTGCTGCGGGGGCACAGAGTACTCTGTACAAAATCTGAACATAATAATAATAGACAAAATATTATTACAAATACTTTATGGTTCGTCATATCTGCACCAGAACCAGAAATAAAATTATTACCTTCGACTTCGACTTGTTCTTGTTTTATTATGAACGTAAATTATTATTACATTAAAGTTTACGATTACGAATACGATTAGAGTTGTTGTAGATAAAAATAATAGAATTATTAAATTGAAATTTAAAATGTGAGGATATAGTGCTGAAGTTACAAATATAAATCCAACAATAATTTAGTTTCCATTCAACAGTTTTACAAATGAATAATGATTTACACCAAAACAAAAATGTCCAAAATTTTAAACGATAAAAATACCAAGTCAGGAGAATTAGACGGGATTGTGGGTGTGAGTCAAGTTGACCTCCAGCAAAGTATTGTTGCAGAGACGTTTAGTTCGATCACATTAGAATCGGAAACAAAGGAAAAAGTTGTATTGGTTGAGCCAGAGACGACCAGTGATGGATCTGCTAGGAGGACTGGGATCGCTGGAAATGTTCCGAATTATCCGATTTTTCCGCAAATAACGGTGACGGCAGGGAGTGTTGGGAGTATTAGTGATCCTAGTGCTGCTGCTGGTGGACCTGTTGTTGGCGGTGTCGGTGTCGGTGCCGGTGTCGGTGTCGGGGTTCTCGGGAGTGGAAGTTTTGCTCGAAGTTCGACCTCCAACAACAAGAAACTGGTTCGAGCTGGAAGTCGACTCGGAAATGTATTTGACTCACATCATCCTAATAGTAATAACAGATCTTTGGATCAGCATGAGTGCAATGACAGTTGTTTCACACCCCTCATTATTGCTGCCCGAAATGCCACCCCGGATGATATTGAAATGGAGCTGGAGACCGGGGTGGACGTGAATTTAACGGATTGTATGGGACGGACTGCTTTGCACTGGGCGGTTACTGTCGGTACAGGAATTACTAAATTAATTAACAAATTTAAAAACGAATATGTACCAATATTAATTGATGATTTGTTTGCAATAATAGCATGTAACTGCGACTCCTGCATCGCAAATTCCTACAAATGTGTCAGCCTTTTGGTGGATTACCCGAACACAGATATCAATGCACAAGATACTCAAGGTGATTTTCTGCACTAGTTTATTGTATTTCTTTGTTTTTGTTATATAGTTAAATACGAAGAGTTGTGTAGCAAAACGGGCCTATTTTTTGTATTGGCTTAGGTCAAACGCCATTACATTTGGCAGCAGAAAATCAAAATACGAAATGTGCATCTAAACTTTTGTATAAAGGAGCTGACGTATCGATCAAGTAATAATGCATTTTTTGTAAATCTTACAATCTGTGATATATGTGATTACTATATTTAATACTAAAGCTGAAGTAATTTTGATTAACATGATTAATTTCGTCGTAAATTTTGCTAATTTACACAGATGTAAAAATGGTAAGAAAGCACTGATTCTAATTATTGAAAAAATTCCGGATGCCATGGAATGCTTACTTGATACAGCCGTCACAATTTCCAAGTATGACTCAAATAATGTCAAGTGTGAAGTTAAACTTGATTTCGGGTAAGAATCGCATTATATTTACACCATTGCGAAAAACAAAACTTTGGATCGTTCACACTCAGGCGACTGTTCACATTTAGGGAGCACGCTAAAAATATATGATTGATGTACCTGTAATTATTGTTCTTCCGTAAACTGTACAGAGCCATCGTGGGATACTCAGAAACACGAGGATGGAGTCGATACAGCAATACCGCAAAATCTGGGAGTAGAGAAAGATTGTGGAAACCGCGAAAGGAAATGCTTCTCCTAACTTTAATATTAGATGCTAGTAGTAGTAGTCGAAAGAAGATTTTAACACATCCTTTAATTGCCATTTTCCTGTATCTAAAATGGAAAAAAGTTAGTTTTATATTCTGGGCAACTATTTTATGCAATGTAAGTGGAAATAATTTCTTTCTTTTTAACTATTCAGGCTTCTCCGAACAATTAATTGTGTAACTATTTAACTATAGTCCTTTTGTCCTTATGTATGTACGAATGACAAGTAGTGTAATTTCAAACAACGATAATTTTGAAAGGTTTTACTACTCCTTTTGTACACACTTTACATTCTCGATGTCTACCTGGTCAGTTGCCCCTATCGACCCAAGTTGACGGAACCGACACACGTGAAAGCCGCAAAGGCCCTCGGGCTCCTCACAGCCGATAATCATACGATGGATTTCATTAAATTTTCTTGGTTCCGATTTACACCCACGTTTACGGAAGTAACGGACCGGATGAAGCAAGATGGTTGTCATCTTGAGATTGGACCAACTGTCAAGTCAATTCTCCTTTTGGGTCTCACACTCTTTATGGTCGTGAACGAACTATTCAAAATGTTACCCGCACCCAAAGCGTACATGAAACGGACGATGAACCGGATACAGTGGAGTTTATTTTTCTTGATTTTACTCACTTCTTGGCCCGTTTTCATGTCTTCGCCGAACATCTCCTTTTGGCAGTATCAAGCCGCTGCTGTAAGTTTCTATATACGATTATATAAAATAAGGTCATGCGATAATTTTGTAACGGCTAATTATTATATCTACCTATTGAGGGCACAAAATTCTATAACGGTTGTTTTATAGTATCAAGCTCCACATTTTTTTTTTTGATTTTGCAGGTTGGAATATTTATGGCTTGGTCCATTATGCTGTCACAGATTGGGAAGTTTCCTCTGCTAGGTCTGTACGTGGACATTCTTGGAAATGTATGAGAAATAACTATTATTTTAGATTTATTTTATGGTTGTTACAAGCTTAGAAAAATATGGGTGAATTTACAAAGTTTAGCTGCTAATTTTTACCCGATTATACTGTTACTCCGACATCAACATCACAATCGGTTAACAGTGGCCAACAGTAATTTTTGTTAGGGATGAAGGTGACTTCCTCTTCATACACTGGACTGACTAGTGAGGAGACAGATTTAATAATGGATCGCAAATATAGCGTACAAGTACAGTAACAGTGATATCATTGTTTTATAGAATTTTCGATTTATTCAACAGATTTTGCGGTAAATATATAATAGCAACCGAAAATCAAGTTAAGGGTTTTTTGTAACATACAGCGCTATGCTGCACGTAGCTAGCTAGAACCTATTTCCCCACCCCCACTCTCCCAAATTTAAAAATTTACCGATAAACCTGTCGAAATTAACATATAAACCTGTTAGCGCGATCTTATAAGATTCTATAGTCAAGATCTTTTCTAAGCGTGTATGCAATAGAATTATGGAGTTTTCTTAATACTTTAATTGTTTATCTTATTTTATTTTGATATTATTTTACAGGTTTTAAAAAATTTCGGTTTTTTTATGCTGACTTATGCATCTCTGGTTATTGCTTTTGCCCTGTCGTTTTGTGTCCTATTTCCTGGGGTAAGTGTAAAAGTGTTAATTCAGAATTTTAAAAAATTCACAAAAGTGTTGGCTGCAGACAATACTGACATCAATTACCATTAAAAATGTCATGCTACATGCATAATATGCTAATAATGAATAACTATATAAACTCTATTTACAAAGAATGCACCGTATTCGTCAATACCCTTAGCCATTCTCAAAGTGCTGATGATGATGGTGGGTGAAGTAAACTATGAAGATTTGTTTTACGGGGAGGAGGAAGATCCAGTCGACGATTTATTGTATCCACTCACGGGGCATATTTTGTATGGTGCTTTTGTAATTATGATTACGATTGTGCTCATGAATTTACTAGTGGGTCTCACCGTTTCCAACATTCAGGTAATTAATCCAAATTAATTTTGAATGTGCAGAAAATTATTGCATAATTCCATGTAACTACATCGTGAGTGAGTGAAGACTCAAAATGACCCATTTCCATTTTTAGATAAAAACAAAATGTCTCTGTATCTACAAAAACTCAAGATATCTCGGTCTGCAAAAAACATGCAAAAAAGAATATTTTGCACTTTTCAGAAAGGTGCAAATAGATTATTTTTCTCTTTTCAGAAACATGTAAATACAATATTTTGCTCTTGTCAAAAACATGCAAATAGAATATTTTGCTCTTTTCAGAAACATGGAAATAGAGCATTTCGGAATTTTCAAAAACATACAAATAGAACGATTCGCACTTTTCAAACACTCGTAGTTCACCTTTTTTACGCATTACATTCTGTATCTCATTGAGTGAGATTTTTGACAGATTAATTCGAGCTTAAATTGGATTTGGGTCATTTTGATTCTTCACTCACATATCATTATACATAATTGGCAGCTAGGATTCAAACTCATTAATGATTAGGGGTCGTCCATAAATGATGCCATCGAAATATTTACACTTCTATCAGTAGGACCCTATGACGCCCTGCCATCAGCTTAACCATTACATATATCTTTAACATGGGATGTCATCAATACCCAAGCAGACCCACTGACCCTACCCGTGACATCATATATGAACGATCTCTTAATTAATTTTGGTTTGATTACCCCCCACAGGGACTGAAACAAGATGCTGAACTAACAAGGATCACACGACAAATAGCAGAAATATCCCAACTAGAATCCTTTGTTTTCTCTCGTCGTTTCCAATCTTTCTTCCCAGAGCGGCTCGGTTCATTTATACGACAAAGTATTTTAGTTGTCAAGCCAACAAAATCTCCTGAAATGACTGAAAATGGAAGTATGGAAATGAACATTAATAGTCCTTTCATGGATGAGTAAGTCTTCTCGTTTCAATTAACAATTTTTTGTATAGTCATTGAATATGAAATGATTAATTTTAAATTGCCTTTTATTTATTTCATAATCACAGTTGTTTCTTTCGCATTCGTCCATACGACCAACATGATGATGCAAAAGTCCCCGAAGAACTAAAACTGAGCGCTCTGGAACTCGCCTCTAGTCGACATCGTTGGAACCGAATTAGCCGTTGTCCCAAAAGTTCACCATCCCCCCATGTAGAGTCTGGCTCAAATTATATGAAGGGAAATCCAGATCCGATGGTTTTCCGAAAATATAATCATTACAGTTCAATTCCTGATCGAAAAAAATATACTCACTTTACCCTGGAGGATAATGGGTACAAGGATAGGAATTCGGATTTAATGCATAAATTGGAAGATAAGATTTTAGAAAGGATGACAATTCAAATGGAACGTCTTTATGAGAAATTGGAAAAAAAAATTGTGGACCAACAGTCGAATCGGTTTTAGTTTTGATATTGTCAATAACTTATGTTGGGAAATTAAACTGTATAAAATAAGAATCGATCGAGATATCGATATATCGGACACAATATTTTCAGTGAAATAAAAGTTGACAAAGGGCGGGCGCGGCGCATTAAATATTGGCGTTCTAATTACCGGATTTATATTTTATTTAATCCTACAGTGCTAAATTCATTAGCTGATTTTTGTTTTTATAAAATTATTTTATCGCTGCTGAAGAAGCAAAATTGCCTATGTCTCCAAGACTCACTACAAGCGAAATAATTACCGATATCCACTTTTTTAAAATGTATTTAACTGTGTATATTTTTTGGGGGAAAAATAAATAAGTATATAGGCATTTATTTGTAGAAAGTGTATTTAGGTATGTAATTTTTTCTGCAGGCTAAAAAAGTTAAACAAAGCATTTATTTGAGAAGTAGCGAAAAGTACTTAATTAGTATGTAGTTCGCGACTAATCTGTGATATTAAAAAAATGTTATGTTGTTATGGTGTTGCATAAGGATTGAAAGTTACTTAAGTATTCTACTTAATGTGCCTTTTGAATTTGTAATTAATTGGAGAATATTATATTGTAGAGGCCTTGACTAAAACTTTCTTAACAGTTTTAACAGCATAGCAATGTATTAGGAACATTAAGGGGCCATCCATAAATAACGTCACCAAAATTATCACTCTTTTAGGACCCACCCACCCCCCCACCCCATATGTCATATCTTTAACATTGTGTAAAAACGAGGATGTTTAACATGGCATTTCATCGATACCTGACTATATACCCAATGACCAATGACATTATTTATGGACAATCCCTAATCCAGTAATTCACAGCACTAATGCTTTCATATAATTTATGGTGGATGCTCCAAAAGACTGACAATGCAATAATTATTTCGTTTATACACACGATTAAAATACACTCCAGCCACCAGAAATTTACTGCAATTTATGAAAACGAAGCAATTTTTGATTGATTATTATTGTTTCAATTTCCGGTTGTTCTCCTTCCTCATCAAATTTTCAAAGTTTTATGAGCTGACAAAAAGTTCAGAGTTTGGTTGATTGCAGATTTTTAAATTTCTTGAAAATGTAATTAAGTATTTATTACGTATGGTGTTGGTGTTCAATGTGTCGAATGTGTAACTTACAAAAATAGTGCATAGGAATAATAATGCTAATAATAATTTAATAAAGCTTCTCCAAAGTTTTTCAAACACTTGGTACAATTAATTGTGTACTATGTAACTTAAATTTAACTTAAAGTTTAAATTTTATACTTTTTAACTGTGTGTGTGTAGTAATTAAATTAAATACGAAAAATATAAAGGAATTATACAATGATGCAGTCACAAATTACAAACGCAAGACGTAAAATTGTTCCTAGAAAATGGGCTCCTTCCATAATTTTAATTGGGGTTCTCATTCTTCACATCTATTTGTATCCCGAGCCTTTCCTTAGTATTAGTAAGCTCCTCAATTCTTCGGCTAGATTGAATGATTCTCAGATTCTGAATAATTCGAATACATTGCAGGATGATCCAAGACTTATTCAAATTGTGACGTAAGTGTATGTAATGCATATTACAATCTTTTGTTTTTGTGAGAAAATTTTAAAAGATTAAAAAATTATTAAATTAATATAAATTGATTAATTATTACAATAGTTAAATATTGTGACATAATATGTATTATATGTTTCTGAAATTTAATAAAAAAGTAATGAACCTAGTTACATTGTATTACAGGCACCTCTTGGTCCCCCCATCAAAAGAACCTTATGCTTTCGCTAACAAGGATTTAGCCAGCACTCTGTTAAACATTAACCCTTCCGGAGGGCAATTACAAGCTGTTCTGGATATCCTCATAGGATTTGTATGAGACTGTTAATTCATTAATAATTTTTAGTTATTATTCTTTTATTGTGTTCTGTAACAAAATATTTCATTACATTACAAAAATTCTACTACACATACATTGTTTCTAATTTAAATCCGTATCCGTATTGTGGACTTATGGCTTATGGACTTATATGGTATAGGGACCGAATGGATTTTTCATTGATTGTGGGGCCAACGACGGGGAATGGTACTCGAATACACTTTTTCTGGAGAGAACACTTGGCTGGGAAGGAGTTCTTATCGAAGCGGACCCAACTGCCTATGATAAGCTAGTGGCAAAGCATCGAAAAGCATATCTTGGACATTTTTGCTTGTCAAATATTCCCCATCCGACAATTGTAAGGATTGCAATTATTGCTAAAATTCATTCACTTGAAAAAAATATTAGCGATTTTACCGCGTATAGCTAAATTGGGTTGTAGGACATTTGCTACCCGGACATTTGCTACCCGGACATTTGCTACCCGGACAATTGCTACCCGGACATTT